>JAMXBB010000005.1:98728018-98758979 GCA_024138015.1 Lumnitzera littorea | reverse complement strand
GAGTTCTGAACATTTTAGGGCTTTAGTAAATACTCCAATTTCTAAGGGCAAAATTGGGATTTCGGATCGTTATTACTAAAATCTAACTTCACTATAATATCTCGACTAACTTTTTCATTCTAGTTGCAAAGTTTGGGCTCAATTGGATAAGTTACCCTAAAAGCCCTAAATCTGAGCTCGGTTATCCTAAACTCAATTTTGGAAGCTTACATTTGTTAACTAATAACAAGGATATAGTGTTAAGGTTTTTTTTTACTTTTCATTTATTTCCTTTTTTTCTATAGTTCTCTAAATTATTTTTAATAAATTATTTAATTATATTATATTAATTTATTAAAATAATTAATTAAGAGCAATAAGATATTCATATGTCCTTAATTACTACTAGCACTTAGTTTTAAACTCAAGTTACTGTCATATATACACACACACATTTATTATAAGCTATTTACAAAGAGGTGAAAAAAAAAAAAGGTTTTTCTCTTTTTTTTTTATGTTTGTAATTTACCCCATCACATAACATAAAATGAGTATAGACAAGGGAATGATTGTAGAGCCACTAAAGCTAGTCAACCTGTAACTAAGCTAGTTGGCTTTGGACAGTTGACCTTAGCTTTGTTCAGTCAATCATTCTCAGTGTATTAAGGTTAATTAATGTTAAGGTTTTACTCGTTTTTATCTCTTAATTGTTCACCCATATGATTTCTACTTCATACTTCCTTTCTTTGAAAAAGATTTGCCTCAAACCTTGAGTTGCAAGTCCTCATGGATCAAATATGAATCTATAAAAACTAAGCATGAATAGAATACAACAACTCAACCAAATCATCAATGTTATCAACAATCTACACTCTTTCCACTAGTTATGTGCCTTACTTATGATATTCATTTGATTTAGATGCACTTCAAAGAACTTTGCTAGAATAAGAATTTGCTACTTCATAACAAATGGTCAAACTTGTGGAGATTCTATAGTGGAAGTACAATCACATCGAGTCTTATGGGTAGCCTTCCATTTGTGTTACCATTATCAATAACTTTAGCATTGGATACAACAACTTCTACATTAGATACAAATGGCTCATCTTTAGACATGCGACCTGCAATTCATTGACTAGCTCATCTCTCGCTAGTTTAACATCCCTACCTATAGCCTCAATAATCTCACACTTATTGCCTTCTAGTACCTTTTTTAAAGCTTCTTTCAACTTATCTATGTAAGAATTCTATCGAAGCTCCTTATACTGAGATATTATCTACTTTAGCATAACACATGGTACGATCTTATCACCTAGTGTCAACTACTTCCAAGGAGGCTATCCATCTTAGAAGTACTCCCTACCAAACATGCTTAAGTTTAAATTTTTGTTAAACTCTAGAGTACTACATCAAAAAGCTTCTCGATGTTTAGAGGTCCTATACTTAAGAAATATCACAATCTCTTGCGTTTACACAAGCGATATCCATGTCAGTTTTGTTATACAAATTCAAGATCACACCAAGTAAGGATGAATTTAACAATGCTCCTTATACACTCAAGAAGTGCCCCATACTGTAGCACCTTCTTTTGCATGGCACTTAGCTCTTCTATTTTCCACTAGTGAACTGCTTTAGTACCACCTTATAACAACCCAATTAAAACTCCTCGCACCAAGGTATGTTTGCTTTGACATGCACGCCACACAATTTTTGTCCCTTAGGACAATTGCTTCCTAAGAGGTAGAATTGTGATATCTATGATATCCCTCAATTATATGGTATTAAAATTCTAACCATTGAGGCATCTTTTAGTGTAACAGCATGATATTTGTCAAAGCTCTATAATTACGTGTGCTTAGTGAGGGCACTTCTAAGATGCATAATCTCTTGGAAAGTAGCTAATACCAAGAAACAAAACCATGCAGTATGTCATATCAAAATAGGTAATGCCTTAATGTGAGAAGTTCTAATAAGGCTGTTACAACTTGATCTTTAATACTATTTGTCACCCGAATTCTACTTAATTACTTTTTGTTTGCACTTTTTCCTTAACCTTTCTCTTTAAGGGTGTAATTAAATCGAGTTGAATAGATACAATATTAAGCTTAAGTTCGAGCAACTAAGTTTTAGATTTTAAACTTAAGCTTGACTCGAGAATACATATAATAAGTTTGAACTCAACTTAATTAGCTCAATTAAATTCGAACTTCTAACTAATTTTATATTTTCTTATATTTAAATAAATTAAAAATTATACCAAATTCAAGTAAACTTACAAGCTTAGTATTTTAAAATTTGAACTCGGCTTAATTTACTATTCAAACAACTCAAGTAGGCTTGCAAGCTTAGCAAATCAAGTCAAACTCAAGCTCAACTCAACTATCAAAAAATCGAATTCGAATAAAACTCAAGTCAAACTCGAATAATTTGTAAACCGTCTTGATTCATTTACTTTCTCACTCCTAATCACTTTTGGACTCTCGTATTATGGCAAAGTCCTTTTACACTTGCTACTACAGTATTGATATTAACCCAAGTACCCAACATTTTGTTGGTGGAACAATACCAATTCTTTCTAGGTTCATACATAACCTCACGATACACATGTCACGACTTCCCGAAACAAATGCAACAATCATCTTGGTATCCATTGCCAATTATTTAAAAAAAAAAAAAAAAAAAAAAAGAGCCTAGTCTTACTTGTTTCATTACTCGGATAACCTCATTGTGATGAACACAATCATAAGGACAAGGATGATTAACTGTAGCTAATCTCGATTTCTCTATGTAAGCTCTATAATCAAACTAAAAATAAACATTATTTATGAGGACATGACGAATATTTCCTTGAATCTGACAACACGTATGAGAACCATACGAGAGTCAATCTCTCTAAACACATCCATGAGTATTAACAATTCATTAACACCTACAATTCTCCACCAACAAGTACCATGCCAATTACCACCAATAATATCTCATTTTTTTGTTTATCTTTGGTTTTTTAGAACTACAAACCATAACCTTAATTGAATTTGATCGATGACAAAGAAGGCTCACCACATTCAGGCAGTGTAGCACCTCCATACACGGTCCAATCCAACCTGTGCCCAAGGCTAGTTATAACGGCAACAAGATTGCTTCCGTCCGTCGTTTCGGCTTTGTGTAATTGGAATTCATGTCATTGATCGTGGATGATTACCGGCTTGGCAGACAAATTCAAACAAAGAGTTAACATATACGGGCCAACATTTCTCTCCGAATTTAGATGTTATAAAAGACTTGACACACAGCACAAAACAAACCGTTCCATCGAGTTTCACGACAAAGTTTCAGCTACGGTATTTTTTTCCATACACATTCGTTTTCATTGAATGAGTCGGCTCGACACTATACACTTTCGGTTTTCTTAACAAAATAAATAAAACCAGGTTTCGAAAGAAAAATACAGTACATCAAGCGCACTAAACCGGAAGTTCTCCAAAACCTTTACCCAAAGCTCTCTATTCTCAATGCAAACTCAGTATATACAACCAGCAACCTGGATTTTTGGTTCTTAACTCCATGAAAAGTAATCCAAAGGCTACATCAATCAAATATAAGTATCTCAACACACTTGCGCAAGCATTTACAAAGCCTGAAAGAGTAAACCTGGACCAATCAATTAAATCCAAGTTACTCGTCACATTGGATGACAGGCCACCTACTCTTCACTGATAATCACCCCACTGATACAAAGAATATAAAACCTGTACATGATCGAATTCCCTAAATCCCACACAAAACAATACAACCCCATGTCTCCTCTTCCTTTTATCATTTCCTTTCTTTTATCATCCTACACATTTACACAAATGCAGGGGGAAAAAATCGAATCTTTGAATTAGATAGGGATTGGTAATTAAAGATGTGGGATGCAAATTCTGAAAGCAGATGAACATAATCCCACCTTACTATGGCACAACACTATTGTTGCAGTTAAATCAGAGCAACTGACGAAGGCGCTGGTTTTCTTTACGAAGTTCTTGGACTTCTTTCATCAGTTCGGCTTGGTTTTCCAGAACAGTAGTCAACATCTTGGACATTTCCATCTGCTCAATGTGAAGACAAGCCTGATAAGCTTGAAGAAGTTATAATCTGGTTAACAAGTTGGACAATGTTAAGTAAATACCTCTAGCATGTGGAATTGTCTCAACATATCAATGTGATAATTCCTCATATCTTCATGAAATGACTTTTGGACTGAATCAAGTCTCTCTTCAAAAGCTCGCTGGTTAAGCTGCAATGTGAAAGAACTTCCATGCTGCAAATCTGTGGTAAGACCTTTATGGGGGTGTGGAAGGCCTCCCTGTCAAGTTTCACATATTCGATTAATTGAGCCATCCTGTTCTGTGTTACAACAGAGAACTATTTCCCAAGAAAACACAGTTTACTGCAATGTATCATTAAAAATTCATCTAAACTTCCATCCAAGAGACTCAAGGTGTGTTTGTTTCATAGAAAATATTTTCCAGATTTTTCTCGATATTTGTTGTAATAAAAAAACTTTAAAATTGTTAACATTATCATAATCTCATGCAAATACATTTTCTATGGCTTTTAACAGCAAGTGATAGTATGAAGCAAATGCAGTAGCCGATAGCAGACTATAATGGTTAACCATAAAGGACATGACAATGAAAATGGGAGAAATGATTTCTACTTTTAGAAAGAGGAAATCATTTTTCTTATTTTCATTACCATTTTCTATGATAGTCAATTGAACATCACCAGTGGGCAGTCTCCGCACTTTCTTCCACTAACACTTGCCATTGAAAGGCGCTATTTTTTTCGCACTCTCTTAAAACTATTATGATAACATCTGTCAATTAAAAACCTTTAATTGTAACAAATTCCCAAAAAAAAGAAAAAACTGGAAAATGCTTTGCGCAAAACAAACACACCCTTACATGAAATCATTTAAGCATTCTCACATTTATTGATGGAAGATTCCCTGCTTCTGGTGCAGCTAAGGTGTCAGACCTCAGTAAAAAGCTGTTGAGTTCTTCCTTGGTTTCAACTCCAGTTTTCTTTGTTTTTGGAGAACCAACTGATATAGATAATCCATCACTAAATGAAGCAGTTGTACTTATCCTCTCAGCATAAGTGGAAAATCTTCGATGCGGTGGTCCAGGAGAGTCGATGGTAGTATGTCCCATAAGGCTTTTTGTACCAAAAGATGAGGATGTAGAGCCAGAGGGATAATATTCTGGAAATCCAAGTGAAGTATCCTGAAGCAACAATGCCTCTTTATTGCGCAAATTTGAGTGGGTGAAGTTTGAATTTGTCAATGGGTTGACACTCAATTGAGGCATTGACGAGGAGAGATCTTGGAAACCTGAAAACATTGAACCTGATGTTTGACTTTCACTTATTCCAAAATGAGATGGCAACTGGAGTGGCTGGCGTAATTGGGCAAGCTTTTCAGATACTTTCTCACCACCCCAAGCCTCTGGAGGAGTAATAGAGGAATCTTCACTCCTTGATGATGATGGAGTAGGGGTAGATTCCAGTTGTGGCAAGGATTTACTGTCATCCTGCAGAGAGGCACATCATGTTCATAGTAAGTCTTAGAAAAACACATCCAGCTCATTGAGACTGCACAATGAAAGTATATTTTCATTTATTATACAAAAAACTCGAGGTTTTGGTGGCTTTATAAACAACAAAATCAATCTGTATCCAGCAGGTAATTAATTGATAAAAGATAAAATAAATAAATAATAAGTGTTCATATGAATTTTTTGTATTACAAACTATAAAGAGCATTCATCTGTGACAGATAAAGCTGCACACGATACATTGAAATGATGCACTCATTTTCTCGACTCTTCAGCTTTAAGGATACTGTCATTTTTCGACCGAAAAAAGAAATATTATCACTAGTCCAAAATGACTATTGGCACACATGGGTAATGTTTGTAGCATACACATTAATCAAGCAAAAGATAAAAGTGAACACAATTACCTCTCTGGGAATTGAGCTGGATTTCCAATCAAAAACTTGATGACTGTGACCATCTTCTGTGAAAGGAAATCTCCTAGTGGATGAAGGGACAAACAATGATGAAGGCTTTTTGTCAATGGACGAACCATCCTTCTTTGCTCCATTGTTGTCATTCCATAATTTGTCAAGGGAGGGTGTTATAGGTTGAACATCCACAAGCGGGGAGAAAACCTCCATGTCATCTTTAAAATTGTATGATGAGCGAGGAGCATTTAGTCTTGCTAAAGTCCCACCAGGCCAGAGATGGCTTCGTTGGGGTGTTTCCTCTGATGAAGAAGAAAGGAGCCGTGAGCTTCCCATCAATCCACCCTTAGTAGCCAGTGAACCAGTATCCAGCGACAAACTTGATCGACCAGTCTCTCGTCCACCAGATGGTGCTGTTGTAGTTGCAAGACCAGATGATGACATAGAGGGAAGTGGATCTGGCATCAAAATTGAGTCTTCAACAGAACCACCAAGAAGAGCAGTCTCAGCTGTGCAATTACTCTCATTAACTATAACAGGCTTGGCTCTTTGCCAGCATAAGCTTGTAACTGCCTGATGAATAAAATAATAAACATATCACTAAGAAATACATTATCCCTATCTCATGGTAGTCAGGTGAGCAAAAGATGCAGCAAGTAAAACGATATCCAGTGTAACACTTGGTGAACACAAGTTGCAGCTGGGTTGCCAACAGAAAAGTCTTGTCATTCATCACAAAACTTACACCAATGGAAACACAGAATCTCTCTTAACCTTCCCCACTTATTCCATCTTCAGAGAGGAAATATTTCCTTCATACATTAAATCACAAAAAACAGCCTTGCTTATAGTCCTTCCTTACAGTTTTCTGCGGTGTTTTTATGAAATTTATATGGAGAAATTTGTATCCTCCACAAAAGGCTCCATCACAAAATTGTACAAACATCTTAGACTTGAAAAACTGACACCATAGGGCACATTTGCACATGCATATTTACATTAACATAGAATCCCTTTTAGTAATTCCCAATTATCCAACCAGACAAAAAGTGAAAATCATACAATGCAATTTTCCTCTTTGGAAGTTAATTAAGATGGAGGTCATACCTCAGAACTGCTATAAGCACGAAGAACTGTAAAAGGTTGTGGCTTTGCACGAACATCATAAAACACTATACGACCACTGCTGGTTCCACCAGCCAGTATCCAACCATCATCTCTAAATGCCAATGAAGAGAATGGCGCTTCATATGAAATGCATGCTGAGGGCCTTCTAGACCCAGAATCGTAGGTATAGAGCCTTTTGTCTAGACCAACACTTGCAATTATCTGCCAGAAGTGCCAAAGAACATCTTTCAGCCATCCTTCTAGGGGGTTTCTTCAAAGCAAAGTGTTTATTATCTTTTACTCTGCTTGAGGTAAAAAAAAAAAAAAACAGAAATAGCAAAACCAGTTCCTTTCAATAAAAGAGTACCTTATCATTGGATGGTGAAAAGCTAATACCAGCTGTTGGAGCAGAGTGCTGCTTCAACCAAGAAATCTAAAATAGTGATATTTGAAAAAGGAAGAAAAAAAAAAAAGAAAAGAAAAGCAAATTAGTGTAAAAGGAATAAGAGAAATAAAAATAATGGAGCGAGAACTTGAGAGCCAAATATGTTAGGAGAGGCAGCACAGCACAAGCAATTGCCAACCCAAAGCACGTTTTGGGAATAAAAAGGGTAAAAAGAATACTTGCTTCTATTTCTTCACTAAAAAAGGTGGGTAAGGCAACATTGAAAAATATTAGACACAACAGGAGCAATCAAAAGCAGAAGACTATGGTCAATTAAAATCCTAATATGCTGATATCCAGAGAACCACTTAATAGAATGAGCACAAATGTTTTAACCCCTAAATGCAATGAACAAGAGAAGGTAGTTATATATCATTTAAGAAAGAGAGAGAGAGAGAGAGAGAGAGAGAGGAGGAGGAGAAATGAAGAAAGAGAGAAAGAAACACAAGTTTACAAGCTGCAAGTACAGATAAATAAAGACTACTGGGGGTTTATCAATAGATTCAAAGCCTAAAACGATCACAAGTTCTTAAGTAAAATAAGCAAACAATTCAAATATCCAACTTTAATGGAATCCAAGAAGAACAAAGAATATTAATGTTCAGAAATTCTCATAGCAGATGCTACACCAACCTTGGGGGAGCGACCAGTTGTATCCCACAGATGAACTGTTCCATCATCACCAGCAGTTACCAGAAGGTGCCGGCTGATTCTCGAGTAATCAAGCACCCTAAGTACCTGGTCTTAAATCCATCAACAAACAATAAGATTCTAAAATATAATTATCTGTTATCATCTCCTGGTATCTGTTCCAGATGTGACAAACTAACTGACCTGTCCATTAGGATCCTTGAGTTCAGCAGCCCTCGCGCCAGATGCAAGGTTGTGAAGGATCAGATCACCACTAACACTAATTGAAGCCAAGTGCTCATCCTTACAATTGTACATGGCACCTGTTATTGTATTGGTATGACCCCTCAACCATTTAATGCAGCGCTTCCTTTGTAGATCCCATATTCTAACTACTTGACCACTGCCCCCTGAGCATATGTATCTGGATCCCTTGTTGCTAAAACTGATAGACAAAATTGATTCCTGCATATTAATAACCAAACAGAAGTCATCTTATTAGAGTGAAAAACTACAAAAAGGTGCAGCACAATGTTAATTAAAAATTGAAAATCTTCTATGTACCTCTTGTATTAACAACTTACCAAAGGTTTCCATGGTACTACAAAATGCCACGACAATTATATCTATTAAGGAGCAAAAGTTCTTGAATAAACAGGAGACTGAGTCCTAAACTGTGAACCTAGGAATGATGTAATAAACCTCTCCTCCCTATCAGATGTCTCCAGCCATTTTCTTTGTCTGACACAATTCCAATGAAATCATCATAAAAGAGGCAAAAGTGCATCCCTTGATAATTTATCTATCCATTCCACGTTAATAAATCTCTAGCAACTATCTCTATTTCACAGTTGAGAGCAAGCCCTAGATGCTTGGAATTGAATTAAAAACCTTAGAATTATCAAGTACAACTAAGAAGATGGGAGAGAATGATCCGTGCCCTTTACCATCAGCGATACATTTTGCCTATTCTACCACCACCTTGGGCCTAACCTAGGATCCACTCAAGGACCTATCAGTTATGTCATTTTTGGGGGCAGGTTTTCTGTTGTTTATGCAAAAAAGATTTCAGCTGCTACAATGATATGTCCAATAAATATATCATATCTTGACTGGTTTTATTGTATCCAAATAATGTGAATCGATAAGCTGTTTATTCGTTTTATAACTATTAATTGACAATAGGCATGCAGCACTACTGTTGCCAAAAGGCCATGCTAGGTAATGACAAATAATATTAATATGTGAACTGACAGTAAAGAAATCTCAGAATCCCACAATCACCAGACCCACAACATAAAAGTAATGAAATAGTATAAAGCTGACAGAAAAGCAATATACCTCAATGTTATCTCCACTGTCTGTCCCAGTAACTGGGATTGTTCCAACACTCTGCCCATTCTTCCACCAAAACGAGATCTTCTTATCTTCCCCAGCACTTGCAGCCACCAAATCTACAAACAACACAAGACTCAGTATCAATATAGGATAGGCACATAACAAAACTTTAATTGTTTGCCAAATGCAGGTTAAGAAAATTATTAGTTTCACATGCCACAGAACTAATCCACTTGCTTCTCTCCCCAAATTCCTACTCTACAAGAAGTAAAAGGCAATTCCTTGAGCTTTCATTAGCTTATTTCACTCTAGCTTAACGATTTCCCTGCTCCAATTATTCAGCTCTAGAAAAAAAGTAAAATAAATAACATAAAAGGACTTACTATGAAGACAATCATAAAAGAGCAACCAAATATATTAATGATTTTGCTAACAAGTGCACAGCATCGTTTAACAAGCATACCTAAAAAGGAAATTTGAAACATTCAATACATTGATTACAATTTACACATTATGTGAGATAACTGGAGATCGCAGATCCTTATTATGTCTATGAGGTGCCCATATTCATGAGCAAATTATAAAGAAAAGCTTAGACCATTAATCGAAACCCAAACAACAGAATGTAAACAAAGCACACTGCACATCATCCCCATCACATCTAGTCACAATGTATCTTCTCTACATACACAATCTATTATATGTAATTGTACATGTGTATCCTAAACTCTAATCAGATTGTTCTCGGAAAACACTCGGTCCAGTAAAAATTTTCCACTTTCGAAATGTATCGTTTTTACATGTAAATTAAACACAGGCCAGTACGAAGATCTTAATCAAGATAAAGTTCATTTCTGTGTCACACTACTCAAATATAATAACACATCTCTCCCACTTACAACCAGCTCAATTTCAATAGTCACTGGATATATATATAAAGTTGCAGGATAGAAACAGATAGATACAATCAATGAATCAATCCAAACGTTAAAAATGTCAAATTTTTACCAATTCGAGGCACTCACTTGTGTGATTCCACTTCACTGAGTTAACAAGGCAACCTGGAGACGGCGTATAACTCAACGTACAGGGATCTCCACTTTCCGCCGATACATCAAACAGCTTTACGGTATCGCCACCGCTTGCCGCGAGCAATGCCATCGATGGATCCAGCAAATTCTTCATCTTTATGCGGTTTTTCAGCTTTCAAGTAGAATTTTCTCGGAAAAATTTGGTAGTTTCCTGGAATGTTGTGATCAATCGGCGTTCTAGGAAGGATAGCTCTGATTGAATTAATAAACGAGGTCAGAATCCTGTTTAGGTTTTGCAAATTGCTGAAGAAATAAAAACCCTAAGAGAGAGAGAGAGAGAGAGAGAGATGGGGTAAAAATTTAAAATGAGTGAGCGCGTTTAATGTATTGGATATTTACACCATGATTAATATTGGATTATCTATATGTCCTATATTATCTATATTGTATTCATATTCATCTATATTATGCATCAATTAATCAAAACGGATTATTTACCCGGACACATTTTACTACATAATAATTTAAATAAGAATTATGATTAGGGGAAAAGGAACGAAAATGCAAACAAAAAAAAAATTACAAAAATATAGCATTTAAAAAAATAATTACAAAAATACCACACTTGAATTTCAATTTGTACTAAAATCGCCTCTTCATATCTATTCAAGAGACAATTTCAATACAAATTATTTCAATACAACCATATTTTATATTTTCATCTACTCTTCCATTTTAAATTTAGTCAAGCTTATATGTGATTATAATTGAAAACTGTATTACCTTAAATTTAATGGAGCCCATGTACGATTTTAATTAAAAACGTGTTCAGAACATGATGTTCAATAAACAATTTTTTTTTTAGTCGATCAATCAATCAAATTATATCTGGTTATTTATTTATAAGATATTCGATTTTCGATTTTATCCAATTTTAATATTACACAGATATATATTTTGAATCAATATAAAAAATTATTAATAACTTTAAATTATGAAGAAATGAAACCATTGAACAAAACGTAAGTAAACTGTTGAAATAGCTAAATAGTGTTTCGAAAATAAAGAAAGTAAATTAAAAGTGAAATATACAAAGCTAATGACGTCAGCGTCGTTATCGAGGCAATGGCTGAGTATCTTGAGGTTCTGTGTTATCTTGTAGCTAAATCATTTGAACCACATCCAGCTGTGTGATCTATCCACCATCTTTGTTGTATGCACTTGAGAATGATTTGTGCATCGAGATTGAAGAAGAGTACATTTACGTAACTCCCTCGCCTATATCATACTGAGAATCTCTACTCGGCCTCCTTAATGGTATAGGGGAGGTATGAAACTAACTAATAGAGGCCTCTTCGATAACAGGGGTGTAATACATAGGATCACTGAAGCTCTCCCCGAGAAATGGCCTACAAAACTCAAATCTAAGTGGTTTAGAAGATACTGTCGGTGAGAAGTGTAGAAGAGAAGCATTGTTGCGAATCTCCACTTCAAATTGTTTATTTCCTTAGCCCCTAACTCAACGACAACCATGTACCCCACAACCCCTACCTCTCTATGGCTCGTCCGGTGATGAGTCATCTTCGTTGCCATCCGAACTAAGTGGAGTCGAATCACCTAAGTGAACCTTAATAATCCCTTGAATAAGGTCATCTACTCAATGTTGCTCATATAATATGTCCTCGTATGACATGTACAGCACTCTATGTATAAAGTCCACATGCATTCCAAACGCAAAAGTTTGAGTTGCATATAAATTAGAAAATAAAAGTATAAACGAAAAAATAATTGTATGTACCATATATATCAAAGAAACCCCAAACCAACCGATATATTTGTGGGTACCTTGTTGGTACCAAGAGACATAGTTAGGATGTATACCAGGCGGTAGTCAAACTTGAGCTATTCGGTTTTGGCGATCCTCTTATTGTGCTATCCAAACTGCATTGTTGGTCACCCAATTTTTCTTCATCCTACCACTCAGGTCAATATCGTATAGGGCACGTTCGTATCAAGGTGAGCTAGGATCTCATACATCCTGCCAAACTATCGAGATAGTGCATCTCTATTATGTGGAAGTATATAAGCAATATACAGGCTAGCCATACGTAACTCCCATACCAATAATAAGCTAGCAATTTGGCAATATCATCATAGTCGTATGGAATCTAAACAACTTGAATTGATTATCAATAATGAGGATAAAAAAAAAATAGTTATTAAATAAATAAAGAGAACAGTTTCGGTAAATACACTCCTACTCCAAACACTGATAATTGAATGTATCTCTGTACTGTCAACCACATACGTGGGCAACTCAGTCACGTTAAAGTACGCTCCCCATCGACTCATAAGTTGTTGACCATCGATAGCTGTCGTAATTCGGTGACGCAAAGGGGCGATGTGTGACAAATGCTCCTATGCCCATGCTTGTAGAATCACCAATGGACTATTAATCTCTCATGCATCAGCCTTAAAAGCCAGGCACAACTGGCGGTACAATTACACTAAGTAAGCTACTCTCTACTCGTATCCTCTAATCATAGCGAGGTTCGATAGGAGAAGGAGAAACATAAAGTGTACAACATTATTAGACTCATTTAAGAATAGCATACCCCTAATCAATCTCGTAATATATGCCCTTATGAAGTGCTGTACTGTCTCCTCATTATCACGAAAAGGAAAATTGATAAAGTTGTCCTTCAACCATGATAACTTCAATTTGACACTCTTTAAGGCACTCTTTAATGGGCGAATTCCTAATAGATGATGATATATCTTAGCTTACCTAGTAGAAGCCGTCACTCCGGTAACTGCATTGCCATTGGTTAGCAAACCTATGAGCAAAGATATATCCTGTAGCATCACCGTCTTCTCATCAGTATGAAAGTAAAACGTATGTGTCTCTTCCCTCTATTGTTCAACCAGGGCGATAATCAAGTATTAATTTAACTGTATAAAGGGACCCTAATACGCAACAATGAAGCTTGACTGCTCTAGATAGGGGATCATACGTGGATTTATCAAGATCTCCTAGCCATCCCAACGCTTAAATATCTCCTCACATCTACAGCACTCGAGCCGGTAGTTTTCTTATAACCAAGGAAAAAGAAATATTGTTATAATCAATATAGGAAATGGAACAAATCGCAAATATATTTTCCATTTACTATTTCTTATCTGACCACCCCCCACTAGCTCAAATCTATGAGATGGCTGTAAGTAAAGTAGTGACCTATCTACTGGTCTTAGATCCATTAGCTCCTATAAGTAAAAAAAAGGAAAGAAAATTTGTAAGCTTACTAACAAACTCATATAGTAATAACAAAAGGTTAGAAAAAATAACTATTTCTTAAATACACTACCATATATATAATCAATAAATATTATCACGAGTTTTTTCACATTCAATAAGTGAACTGTTGGTGGATCCACTTGATATTGGTTATCTTCCTTGCTGTAGACATCTTTTCCTATTATGTCCATCCCCACCGCATAGTCTACAGGTGAAAGTTAACAGTCCCTCTCGGATGTCCATTTCATTCTGGAATCATTTCTTTTGTGGCCTACCTAGATTCCTAATCCTGTCTAATGTTGTAATTAGATGCCACATAAGAATATCAAGATATGACCAACTAGACTTATTGGCATAAGGTATAAAGGAGCGTACATATATATGTAGTTGACTTTGCATTGTATACCAATATCCAATATGTGCAGCACAATCTATGCTCATTTTCCCCATAACAGCTATAGTGTGTGAGCACAAAATTTTGTATATTTGTCACTTGTTGCAAATATACTGTGTGGTCCTAAGGGCAATCGTATGACTATTCTCTCTTTTTTGCCATTGCCCCTTTTGGTTTAGGTGCTGTTATGACCTCAAATATTTGCTTATTATAGTAAAAAATCACAACTCGGTGACCACTGGTCATTTTGCGTCACCTGTCAAACTTTCTCTCAGCTAATTTGGTCAATACTTTACCAATACCCATTTACTTTGCTAACTCGATCCTACGTTTATTGAAGTAGTCGTTGCAATTATAGAAAATTTTCTTAAGTAGTGCCGCGACAGGCAAGTTCCTAACATCATGCAAAGTATAATTATAACTTTCTGCAATGTTAGTCGTCTCATGACCAAACTAAGCTCTGTCATCATACACCAGCATCCACATTTTAGGATATAGGCCTCTAAAGTAAGCTCTAATATAGGGGCTCATAGTATTGGCCTTATCATAATAGACACGAAACTTTTGAGGTTGCAACTGGTAAGTGGCCTTCTTCATCATCTCTTTCCAATCTTTGTTCTTAGCCTGGGTGTTGAAGTTATTAGCGACGTATCAAATAAACCACCGCCAAGGCTAACCCCTTGGCCCTATTGCATTCTTGCCTTATACTACAGACTAGATACCGGCATGATGATCCAAAATCAAACATATATTAGTACAATCTCTTATAATGTGTGTAAGCACACACGTTATGAACTAACTCCAACTATCAAAACATTCTTCATCAACTAGGGCAAAACCAAGTGGGATTATGCGATTTTGACCATCAACTCCTATCGCAATAAACAATTTATGCTTGTACTTCCCATATAGGATTGTTCTATAAATTGTAACTATAGGCCTACAACGTATAAATGCCTTAATGCATGGTCCAAATGCTTAGAAGACTCTATTGAAAAACACGTACCCGGCAGTATCATTGTCTCACTATTTCCACTCTACTATAGTATCGAAATTAACCTCTTAGATCGCATTTAGTAGATGTGGGAACACTGTATACGATTTTTCTTACTTATCGTAAACCTATTCAATGGCTTTGCACTTTACTTCCCTAATTCTCTTGATGTGGACAGTACAACTATATTGCTTGCAAATAGTCGCTTGCAAATGTCTTACCTTAACATTTGGTAACTCTTGAACATCCTTAATTAAAAAGTAGGATAGCATGTTTGAGTCTAGTTTCTAGTGGTCTTGGTTAATTATGGGATTAAGGCACATGTGTGGACCCACAAACCTAGTTATCACAAAACATCTTACATGTTGCTTTTTACAAGCTTGGAGTCTCCACCTATAACCCTTTTCCCAATCAACGCATCTAATAGACTATAACGTCAATTTGAACTTCTTTATGATGAAGTCATGGTGGTTTATAACATGATGCTGCCTCACAATTGTTTATAGATGTTTTTTACTCTAGAATCGCATACCCACCTTTAATTCATCGCCGAAGCTAAATTCACTACCACTTATACTATTATCAATTACCAATCCATCCCCTACACTTGACGTATAGAAAGGTATAAGTTTCGACATCCTGATTGCGTCTACAGATGTTGATAACTCATGCCTCTAATCGTTCCGTCCATGTGACCCTTGTGCTTCTTTCACTTCTTGTAACCAACATTTACTTGGGTTAAAGTTTACATTACAATCTGTATCATTTGAATCTTTATCAATGTTAGTGAATACTAATTCAGTTTCCACAGCAATATCTTTATTTAAATCATTGGTGATCAAGACATTAGATTCATTGGATATGCGACTAGTGCTCAATACATGCCTCGGTGGGATTGCTTGGGACTTGAACACCCTAGTTTCAACTTGCAATCCAATATTATCACTGTGCCGTCCAACATCACCCTCAACTACGACAAGGGCTATTAGTGATTGGTTCACTTTATGAATTTCAATATATATTTCTATAGAATTGCTAACTCTACTACGCCCTATTAAGGAAGCCATCAATTATTAGATATCGTAATCATCGTTGATGTTGATGGGGATGGCATATAACCCATCTCTAGTCCTGCTTATGAGAGGGTATCTATGAATCAACTCGATCTAGTGTATTGTTATGTCAACCCAAAGTCGATTACATATCATTTTAACTATCTGGTCATATGTAGCCTCAAATAAAACTCCAACTACTGTTCTCGGATACTTGTCATACCACACCTTATCCTTTCCTTCTATAATATTTTCACCAACATAATAAACCAACCTCATATTATCAATTGTACACCTGTTTACAACATTAGCTGCATAAACTTCAGCATAAACGTGTTCAAATACTATCTTATGCTAGAAGACACTAATTTTTTTTTATAGCTAATATTATGAAAGCTAATGAGTCTTATTGCACAAAATATTAGTAAATAATAATATTTATATTATTTACTGTACCACTAATTTCTTTTTACAGCTAATATTATGGAAGTTAATGAGTATAATTAACAACCAATTGTCTTATTACTTGCATTATGTAAGAATTTTTCTTATGGAATTACTAATTAAATAATCTTATTAAGTCATCATCGAAAAAATTATATAATACTAATGTCTATGTTATTGTTATGTCATTATTTCACTACTTTTTTTCGAAGCATACATACCACTAATAATTATTTCATAATAAAGTTTAAAAATCTCATCTAGTGAATGTTAAGAATACTTTTTAGTAATATCATTATATATGCATTATAATTTATAATAATTAGTATAATTTTTTTAAAATAACATATCACATAATTAATATGAATCAAAACAAGTATAAAATTACCAGTATATAATAATCTACCATTTTGTATCAAGTGATAACACTATTCATTTGAAAAACATATACTTAAAACAAATCAAACGAGTAAAAACCATACATTTTTATAGTAAATTTTAAAATAACATATCACATATAAACTTATAGACTTGTCTAAAAAATTATTAGTATATAATAATGTACCATCATGTATCGAGTCATAACACTATTTTTTTAAAAAATATATATTTAAAATGAATCAAAACAACTAAAAATTATACTTTTTCGTAATAAAGTTTAAAATAACATATCACATACAAACGTACACATTTTTCCCCAAAATTAGCAATATACAATAATGTACCATCATGCATCAAGTCATAACACTATTTCTTCAAAAAACATATACTTAAAACAAATCAAAACTACTAAAAATCATATCTTTTCCTAATTTGATGTCTAGAGAGAGAAAGTGATGATAGCGTACTGATTATCTACTTGTTTTCAAAAAACTTCCCACAATATAGACCTACATTAGGTAATTACTCTAATTTTATAATTGATTTGTAAAAAAATGATCTAAATTACTAATTCGGTTGAGGGTTTTCTCAGATGGTTGAAGAGAGAGAGAGAGAGAGAGTTTTTTAAGAATTAGTCACATACAAATGAAGAAGAAAAAGACAAAGCCAAAGCCAAGATTTATGCTTGTGGAAATCAAGTGTGGTATTTCTAGGATTATTTTCTCAGATGTCGCATTTTTATAATTTTTTTTTTTGCATTTTTTTTCCTTTTCCCTTATGATTAGACGAATACTTTTGATATATAAATCTTTTCTTCTTTTTCTTTTAATGTAAGTACATAAATCTTTTTCTATATGAAGAAGATAGCAATTAATAGAGGTGAGCAAGTAATCCCGTAACCATTAGGACCTTACTCCATTAGGTAGATTTTAAGTAAGTAAAGAGGGTCATAAGTAGCTATTGGATAACGATTTTTTAGATTTGCTCCTAAAGGGTAGGATATGGGCATGGAATTAGCATATCTTATGCTCAGCTTAGAATATTTATCCTAAAATATATAGAGTACAAATTTTAATATACAAATACCTTATACTCATCTTATAATAATAATTGAATAATACTAATACTAATAATAAAACTAATACTATTATATTTTTTTTAACCTTAAAGAAACTAACAATAAAAGTTCAACTTATAATAAAACTATAAGACTATACTCTTATGTTTACTATCTTATCCTTTGGGGTTAAAATCTTTTCTCTCTCTCTCTCTCTCTCTCTCTCTATATATATATATATATATATATATTTACTTTTATGTTGCTTTCTTTCTTATTAAC
Source organism: Lumnitzera littorea (assembly GCA_024138015.1). Taxonomy (NCBI): domain Eukaryota; kingdom Viridiplantae; phylum Streptophyta; class Magnoliopsida; order Myrtales; family Combretaceae; genus Lumnitzera; species Lumnitzera littorea. Next base: position 98,740,540 of record JAMXBB010000005.1, on the reverse strand, counting down.
CCCTTTTAGTCGTTAACTTATCTTCCAATATATTTTATTGGAGTTACTTAACACATAATTTTTGTATTTCATGTATAATAATTTTATGATTTAACAAAAAAATTATTTTGATAATTTGAAAAGAAAAGATAAAAACAATAATTTAGTATAACTCAATCAAAAGTTGAATATTTCTAATTATAGAAATATTCCCTATTTTGCTCAATAAGGTTTCATATTGTTATTATACATATTGTAAATATAAGAACTTTTTAAATTATTATAATTTGGTTCATTAGTATAGTTATGAGTTTGATGTTGATTATGTATTTATACAATACTTTGAAAGAAGATAAAATTAAAAAAAAAAAAAAATACAAGTTTCATAGGATACATTGTACCTTATAAATAGAATTTATAACATACGAGTGATTTTAAGATGCCATGGAGTACCTTTTTAATATAAAAATTTTAGAACCTGTAACTATAAAGTATGGTATGAACAAATTATCATACTTTACTCACCTTATACCTATTTACTCTTAACAATAAGTATAAGCTCTTCAATATTCAATCCCTTATATTTGTGTATTGTGCTTAAACCCCATTTTTACTTTAAGCACTTAAGCCTTCATTTCTTTTAGACCCTTACGTTACCATTTTGCTCTCAAATAAGATGATTAAAAATTGTTAAAAGCATTTTCATAATTTTTTTAAGGGATAAAAATGGTCATATAAGTACTAGTTAAAGAGCAATTTTTTAGAGATTTGTAAATCTAGTATTGAATTATGAAGATAAGAGGTCAAGTGTAATCGGAAATTTGATTAAATATATGTTTAGCCAATTCTTTATCAAATTCAGTGGAATATTTCGATGAAAATGTACTTATTTTAACTAAAATTAAATGAAAATTTTCCGTTACATGCAAGTGTGTTTTACTGTTATCATAATTATTGGAAGCTAAGCATCAAGAGTGACATTATCCAAGAATTTTATATATAAAAAAAATCTAAATATAATGGAAAATTATTTGTTTATTTATTTCTTTAGCTTTCAATAATTAATATTACAAAACAAGTGCTTATAAGAAATAAGTACCATTACCCAATGATGATCTCAGGCGAATATAAGCTGTTAACCTTACACTTTAAGTTCATACGTGAAAACATATTTTGGGCTTTGAAGGCACATTTCCACTTTCATCATTGTAAAGTGTCATGATATCAATCATTCTCAATTTATGGTTGGGCAATGGGGACAAGTTGTTGTAGTTAGTAGTTATTTTGATGTGTGATAGTCCTCTAACGCCTTAAACTTTACAGTAAAGGACAGGTTGGTGCTGTTATTAAATTTGGTTTGGATAAAATTCTAACTTTTTTTAATAGTTTTAATGACATATGGAGAACTAGAAATAATTTTTTTTTTTTTTCAAAAGACAGTAATATCTGGGCATAGATTTGAGACGAGATCGAATTAGCTCGGATCCGCCGTTCATGGATCACCAAAGTGGTGATCCATAACTAGCTTAAAAAGGCCTATTTTAGTTCGATTCACTTGAAGTCCATGAATCAGTATTTCAATTTTTTTAAAGTTCTTTTTGATATATATATTTATTTATTTAAATAAGTATATATTTCTATATACATATTTATATATATTAATATATCTTAGCCTCTTAAGTTAATACATACCGATACATACACATATATTTTGTATATATATAGCACATATGCACCAAATTCTCATATAAAAATGAATAAATACATAAAAGAAAATTATTAATTAAAAAATATACCAATATACACACACACACACACACATATATATCTTACATATATATATACACATTTTTTTTGTTAGCTTTGGAAAAAAAAAAAAAAAACCAAGCCAAACCAGCCACTGGCTAGTTCTAAGGCGGGTTTGCAAGCCCAAACTGCATTCACCAATTGGGCCTAGCGTATGTTAGGGTGGTCACCAATTCACTGTTTGAAACCAGGTCTATAATTCATTAGTATGTACAAAACTGCACCGAATAGAAACAGAGAAAAAGAGATGCAATCTATCAATAATTTGCACACTTGATATTAGGTTATCTTTAGATATTTAAAGATATATATTCATTTTACATTATCAAATGGATTTTTGTACCACGTGATCTAAGGTTAATTTTTTAAGTTCTAATCCAGTATCGCAAAGGCCTTTTTCTCTGATAATTTGTGCTAATATGCAAACCATAACAATAGATTAAAAAATTGTCCAACCATTACCGCAAAAATATCACAATTAAACGATCCGTTATTTATTATAATCAAAACATTATAATTATCAATTATTACTGTAAAAAACTGATAATATAACATATTTGACGAAGCTGTGCTCCTCAAAATGCAACCAACCGATCTGAAGATTAGTCTGGCGCACCTGTATCCCTTAGCCAATCTAAGAAACTATAAGAAGTGCAAAAGCAAATTAACAGCTACCTTTCTACAGTTTTTTTCCTTTTTCCTTTTTTTTTCTAAATTTTTAGTTGACAGTTTCTGGTGCCGTGGGTGGTCGCCGACTCGCTAGGCCCTGACCACCCCGTTCTGTCGCTGGTCTTAGCTAATAGTACCAATCAAAGGCAACTTGCCATAAATTTCAAGAATTCAACAGCAAAACTTGAAGACAGCATTCTTTTTTGTTCTTAATTTGCCAAAGAGCCAGCCTTCACGTGAAGCTGACACGAGAATGGGACACTAGAAAATTTATAAAATATTCAGTAATATGTAAATCTGCATCTCAACGCGACACACGAAGTTGCACTATCATTACAAGTAACTTAAAACGTGAGTACACCTACACTGCGAAAGACCCCCACTCATGGGAATGAACATGTACTACCAATATAAGCATTTGCAACATTAATCTGTTTCTACCTACTAAAAGGATTACCAAGGACAAATCTTGAAGCAAAAGATTTTCTTGTACCAAATCCAAAGGAGGTGGTGTCAAGAACCAACTCCATCTGCGACATTCATATCATCGTGGAACATACAAAGACATTCCATGGAATATATTCAAATTTACTTCTCTACTATTATCCAACTTTGTGCAACTCTCTGTCAACAGAATGGAAAAAAAAGGGGGGGTGATATAGTAAGGGGATACAGTAACAGCATAGAAAAAGCAAGGAAAAATAGGGTAGGGGGGTGGGGGTGGGGAAGAAGCTGGATGTCATAGGAACTTCAGAACTTGTGCCTTTCAATAATCCATAACATAACAAACAATTCATGCTAACAATGCAAAAGAGCAGACAAAGATCCAACTTTGACCCAACAGAACAAAGCAACTGCTTCCACTGAATAACTGACTTATATATTTGATGAATCGTTGTCTAATGGATCAATGCAAAATACACGATAGAAATTCAAGTGATGCTTGATTTAGGTTACTTTCTTAAGTGAAAATTCAATAAGACGGTTCTGTATTCTAATTTAACAAATTTTCTCACCATTCTTGCAATTTAAATTGTTAAGGTTAAAATCCTCACTAGATTTAAGACGACAAAAATCTGCATGAAGAATTATATATTATGAATGCAACTAATAGTAAGTTTCATTAATAAAAATTTATAACTGTATTTTGTGTTTATATTCAAGTCATTAATTGTCTAATATGGTCCCGACTTCCTGTGCTAGATTTTTCTCTGTCATATAAAAAGTTCAGGTCCTTGCGAATAGAGAAAAGATTTCAAGTGCCAACAGATGCTTCTTGCCAGAAAATATTTACATTGCTATAGTTCTGCTGCAAACTTCATGTAGACTACCAATCCAAACTTGTAGTAGTCATTGATTCCATCAATGTTTTCAATTCCAATCTGTCTAATACAGACACAAATACAAGTTCAGATGTTAATGCTAGTTTGACACAAGACCAAGCAATTGCCACGTACAATTTTCTAAGAGATAGATATAACAACTGTCATTTCGGATTAATGATGACCCATTGGATAGGATAATTATGATTACTCCTATAGTGTCTGACTCTTCTGATTGTTTCATAGAATAAATCATAACCTAGAATGACAGCATCTTACACATTAAGATCGAATAAGTAAATAATGAAATGAAACTTTCAAATTGCCCAACCTAACATGTATAGTTCTGGAACCCACAACAATATACAGGTCTGTAGACACACCAAATGTATACAACTGTACCATATATTTTTTGATGTACGAATAGCAAAATAAGTTGGAAACTAAGAATTCAGCCTAGACTTGCTAAAATTTAGTGTGTCCTACAAAATATCTACCGATTCCATAAACAATCAGCTTGCTGAGTTTTAGATCTACTCTGGAATTAGCAAGTTCATATCTACACTTAAATAATACAGGACAGTGATGAGTAGTTAAATTATGACACAAGCATAGATTTCCATTGCACATCGAGTGTCTTCATTAAAAGATAACAGACCTATAACATCTGAAGAATTAGTTCATACGATCTAACATATGGAAGTGGAACATCATCATATATAGATTGGTTACCTAGAAACTACACCATTTCAATTAGGACATTCACACTTTGTATGGTCCATTGCTTATGAGTTGAAAGGAGCATCCAAGGAGGCATAGTGACAAATTTAAACAAAAATAACATGCACACAATCATTTTGGCTGACCTTATAGCAGAGTCATACTAATAAAAGCAAGATCAGATCTTTGTTGACATCAAGGACTTGGCCTTCTTCTCTGCTGGCTTGAGAATCTGGAAGGAGCACATCAGGTTCTCATCAACAATCATCATTGCACCAGCATTGTCAAACTCGCCACAGTAATTGGGAGCCGAAAAAATAGTAACAAGTTGCCTGTCAGCAAAAAATTCGTATCCATCTTCTACAACCTACATCCATTGACCATGTTAGTGCCTTTAATTAGCTGAATCCTGAGCCTAACAAGGAAAAATCAGCATGCATCCAGTGACTCTGTCATTACTGTGGAATTATTTCTATTGCTTGTACTAACAAACAAAAATCAGCATGTTATGTACCTGATGAGCACGGCAAACAAGGTCTAAATCATGCTTTGCTAAGAATTCTGTAACTTTGTCTGCACCAAAAGTGTATGACACCCCTCTATCATTCATACCCCAGCCTTTTATATCTCTCCCAGGATCCGACCAGAGCAAATCGCAAAGCAGGCCAGTGTCAGGGACGGCAGTTGGTCTGGGTAAAGTTCTTATCTGATCCAAGTTATTGAGATCAGGAGAAAGACCGCCATGCATGCACAATATTTTGTCATCAATAAGAGCAGCGACAGGGAGGCAGTTGAAACATTCGGTAAATGCTTTCCAAAGTCTCACATTAAACCGTCGTTTACATTCATCATAAAATCCATATATCCTATTTATAGAAGCACACTCATGATTTCCTCGCAGAAGAAAAAAGTTCTCTGGATATTTGATTTTATAAGCAAGCAAAAGACATATGGTCTCCAAATTTTGTTTGCCACGATCTACATAATCTCCCAAAAACAAATAGTTGGCATTAGGAGGAAAACCCCCATACTCGAAAAGTCTCAAAAGATCACTATATTGCCCATGAATGTCACCTGAAGTCAGAAAGGAGAATTTTTAGCCTTCTTTAATTAGGAGAATCATATTCCTTAAACGAACTAAATGCTGAATTTCATAAATTTTCCCAAGGCTGATAAACTTTTATGGACAAAAACTGATGTCAGCATAGACAAAGAAGCCAAAACAAATTGAGAAGATGTCAAGAAACAAGACCAAAAATGGCACCAGAAATCCAAAATTGACAGTCAAAACACATATTCATCAGTTGGCAGCAAGCTTCCTCAAAGGCCAACTGTCATCTCTAGCCTTGCTATCTGACTATACATTTTCTTTTCAAGTAGACAAAAATCATGGGCAACAAGGGTAGTTGCTAAGCAACTGCTATCTTTTATAATTTTCTCTTCAGTTTATTCTGCCCATCTTCAATAGCCATGGAGCAATCACAAAAGATGCAACTGGTAAGCAAACCAAATTCCATCTTTAAAGCCGCATCAAAACAAACACAACTAATAATAAGAAGGTTCTTCCAAAAATCATTTAGAATTAGCTCCATATATATATACTGAATTAGTGATTAGCTATAGATTATAAAGGTTGCACAAATACCATCAAGCTCTAAATAAAAAGGATTCTGACCCTCTCATCCACTTGTTAACAAAATATTTCAGTTTCTAGCAAAGCATCAGATCAACAAATGCCTAAGAGTAACTCCTTAAAAGAACCCCAAAAAAAAAAAAAAAAAAGTAAATTCTTCCATGTCAATTTTTCATATCTGCTGCCTACATTTTGTTGTCACACAATGTCTCCACCAATAGTAATCAGACACCTATACTTTGTTCAAACTGCTTTAGTGTCTAATTAAGTTTGGTGGGAAAACCATTTGAGATAGCAAACTCGTAACCAACTAAAAGCAACTGAAATGCTATTAAATTTCCCCCTGAAACTATTAGCTAGGTCCCAAACTCTCATAACATGCAGAAAAGGGGCATTTGCCTACCCCAACTATAACTAAAGTTTATAGACCATTGCTAAAAAGACATATAAATAAAAAAGTTTGGGAGCTTCAGTTGTGATCGGATGAGAAATATAGTTTCTAAATGTTGTGAGTGGTAAAGACCGATAGTTTGGGAAGCATATCCGTTTGCTGTCCAATGATTCTTGGAGTGAAACTGCTGATTGCCCGAAAAACATTCGATTACAAAACACAATAATTCCCAATCATTAGCAACTGCCATCACATCTCACTACCATAGCACGGCTTATCAATTCCCAACAATACAAAAGAAACAAACACCATCAAAAACTCACTAACAAAGCAGAATAAACAAGATATCTATAACAAACGCATCATATAAACATAGAACAAACCAAAATGGAAATCCACTCAAAATTCAAACAAAACACACACATCGTCGTACCGCATATCTTAATGGGTGCTTCAAGTTCAAGCAAATTAGGTTGACGCATAAAGATGTCACGTGAAACAGCACATAGCTGTTTGATTTCAGTTTCCGATAACTGAACTTGTTTACCGGGTCTCGATGATCGGACCTCTATTAACCGTCCGATTATGTCATCCAGTGCGGCAGGGTCTATTGATAATGTCTGACCCTGTGCCGCTGCCATGTAAATAAGATTTTCAGCTCAGATTGATCAAATTCTAATTCGCAAAATCACCGTAACCCTAAACCCTAATTTCATTGATTTGATTCGAGTGGTTTTTATTTTGTTTTGAATAAATGTAAAAAATTAAAGAGACAAAAAGAAAACGAGGAGAAGAAGTTGGAATTTGAAAATGGACGTCTTTCTTTTTCTTTTTCAATTTTTTTATTGAATGTTTGGCTACCTTTCCGTTTATTTATGCATTACAGAGGATTTTTATACTAGGAAAGTTGGGACGTCTGAAAGTGAAATTTTTTATATTCAAGCAACAACTATTTTTTTTAAAGCTGATCCGTATTAATATATCACCTATTTGTATAAACGGTATATAAACACCAATAATGATATCTAACTTTTAAAAAACCATTATTTATAGTTTCATATATAAAAACTTTATTAGTATTTGAATACTATTAACTAATTTATATAACATATGAGCACAATTAAAGATTTTGTACCTTTTTTTAGTTGTTTGATATGCCCTAAATAGGAAAAAAAAATTATGACAAATCAACTCACAAGTTATTCTCATTTGATTCAATATATATTCTAAGTTCGATTATATTTTAAATTTAAGCTATTTTAATAGTTTATCAAGTAAAATATAACTTTTAGGAACTTTAACTACAGGAGCTCATGAGCCATTAAATTTGGATCAAACTTAATTTATTTTTTTAAATCGTGTCAAATTGAAGTGGGCTTAAATACTTAATATTAATGAAATCGAGTTTGAATACCTTATTTAATTGAGTTTAAGCTCAAATTTTAAACTTTTATCTCTAAGATTTAAAATTGAACTCATACTCAATACTATATTATGTTCATTTAACTTGTTTGTGATCCTGATTGGCCTGTCGATGGTTAAGAATTATAAGAAAAAATAGTTTCGAACTTTATGCACTTAGATTTTTTATTATGAAGATATCATGAATTAGACTTGTGATCTATTGTCCACCCCTCGTTCACGGAACTTGTGCGGAAAATTATGGGCTTCCTTTTGAAACTTCATGAAAATTTCATTGGGTACTAGTTGTGGTACACAAAATTAAATAGGTCGGCTAATTGTATTGTCATTTGAATTTTTGGATTTGTTTTGAATATCTTACAATTTCCATAAGTTATTTTACTTCTCATCTAGCAAAATAGTTTTTAATTACTTTGAAGGTTATGTTAATGGGTCTCATGAATATATGTACTAAGCATACTCAATAAGAAAATATATAATTCGTAGGATTCTGATTATGTATTTCACGAGATAGGTATATTAGGTCTACTCTCTTTTTGTAATAATTATGGTATTTATCAACAAATCAAAAGCTTTAAGGAGAAAATGCTTAATAAATGGCTAATTTTTTTAGGACCTAAAAATAGGTGCAATTATTCTTTTGAAATTTAAAAAATAACTGCATAAATGCAGTATCTATAATTTCTTATCACAGCAACCTTCTTATGGACCTCCAGTGAAGCAAGACCCGACCTATCTGGTTCATTATTGGGAATTTGAGCTTCAGATACATGGGTTTAACAAGTGAACAATAGGGTGTTTACTTTTTCTTTAAAAAATACAACATTTACAATTATTTATATCTTGTTACTTAGTTAAACCACATAACACGTTGAGTTTGAATGGTTGATTCGAATATATGAAAAGGTGTTAATGGTTAAAGAAGTGGAATTAAGTTTGATTGAGGTTCAATCGAGGCTGAATCTAAATAGGACTAAATCAGTTTTATGATAAGATCAAGTTAAATTGAATTGAATTGTATTAATCAATCTAAATTTAATAATATTAGAAAATATTGTTAAAATAATTTTCTTATTTATACTGCGTATTATTAACAATAGAGTTTTACTATGACATCTAATAGTATTTTTCTAAAATATGTTCTGGGTAAATAATTTAACTAACTGCATGCATATGATATAATTATGTAAATAAAAGATATCCTTCCGAAAAAATAAGTAAATAAATAAGATTGAAGATATTTGGTGAAGACACTTACATTAGGACAATTTTCAAATCCATTATCACTTCTCATTACCTTTAGGGGTTGTAAAAATTTTCAAGTGTATTAATACTCTATTGAGTGTGCCCTAAAACCATTGTGGTATCATTATGAACATACAAATCAAAATTGTGAAAGTCTAAAAATATATGTACCCAATTGAGATGCAATATTGCATCTTGATGCTTAAGGACACAATTTAATAGATCATTATATCAAGTAGTTGGATCATAATATCTTACTATAAAAATAGTTGCGAATTGAGTGAAATAATGGGAATGGAAGAAATCTGAAGGGAAGTTTGGAAAAAAAGAAGGAAAATATAAGGGAATGGATTTAAGGAGAAAAGTTTTTCACTTAAATCCACCGAAAACAATTCCCTCTAAGTTGAAGAGAATTATGAAGGAATTCAAATAAAATTATCAAATTTACCTTAAAATAAAAGCACATTTTTAAGATATAAGAATTTTTATATATTTTAACAGAATTATAAAAATATTATATTACCCACTTTGTTCATCTTCTTTCCTCCCTTCTATAAAATAAGAGAATTTGTAATTTTTTTTCTTTTGTTTTTCCTTTCTAATTCTTCTCATCTCTTATTTTCTTCTTTCTGTCCAAACACAGTAAGAAAGGTTCAATTTTTTAAATAGAAGTGGGTATAATATAATGCATAGTTGTATGAAGCAGCGAACCAAATCTTTCTTCCTTTTTCCTTCGTCATAGTTCATGGCTTGATTCACTAGAAAGTTTATGACTCATGGTCGAATTCAAAATATACTATTTAAAGTAGAAAAATGCCGATTAAGGTTATTATAACCTAACTGTATTAATATTGATTTTCTAACAAAATAAATCATACTTAAATCCCCTTAATCGAAATTATAATATAGTTGGTAAATCAAAAAAAGAAAAAATGATAACAAATACTTTTAAACTACCTAGGTAAGAGATTTTAAAATGAAAACCTTTAACATATTATGGATTGATGTTATCTCATAAATTATGTAAGTGATAGTATTTAAATATGTGAAAAATTACTTTGTAAATATTTTGGGAAGTGCAGCAAAATATCTATTAATGAAATTATATCATATATATCATTCAATTCACTATATAATAAAATAAAAAATCATAGCACAGACTTCAAAAATTGTAGAGGCTTGGTTTTCTAAGCAATATTAAAATTTTAAGATAAACCATTGGAACGGGTGACATCGAATATGTTAGAGAAAATATATAATATCCTACCTTACCTATGGCTGCCTCGAGGTATACAGGCGCTAATGACTTATTTTACTTTTCTCTGTGACATATTGTTGACTCTGACTTTAGACGTTGGCGCTTTTTCTAATGCATTTTAGATGCCTTCAATTCAATGAGAAAGTTCTAATGAATTTTGGAAAACTTAGGTGGAGGGTGTAAATTATTATATTAATATATTGAATTAAGCTTGCTATTTATTGGGTTTGATTTCTTAAGCTAAGCAAAGGATGTAGTAAGTCCGTTCTATATTCGATTTTCTTTCCTTTTTCTTCTGTTTTTTAATATCATTCTGCATTGATGGACAAGCATGGACATTGGCGGCTTTATCTCGCCCGGGCATGCTTTCTTCTCTGGATCTCATCAAAGTTAGGTGAATTCTTTTCCCTTCTTGCTATGAAATCATGAAAAGTTTGAATACTCATGGTGTGCTTGTTTGACTCTCACTGCCTCGTGTCTCTAGAAGATGATGTTATCGGGCTTGAATTTCCATAGGCATTGGGAGTGTATAACTGTTTCGCTTGAATCTGCTCTCCATATTTAGTGAGTTTCTAATCACACTTTATTATGATTATTTATAAATCCCGTAAATTTAATGTTTTAGGTAACGAATCGATTTAAATATTATATATAATTATCATAACTTAATAGAGTGAATAAATATAATACTAATTAAAATTTTAAACTTGAATATAATACGAAGGATAAAAATCCTAAAGTTTTACTTGAAATATAAATTGTGTACAAAAATCCTAAATCTTATGAATGTATAAATACCTGAAATTGAATACAAACTTGACGAAAAACTTAAAACTATAATTTTAAACTTATAAAATGAATAAATATAACTTAACAATAATATAACTATAGTCGATTGTAATTATCGACTAAATTGAGTATAAATCCTAATGAAAACATTGAAAAACTTATAAATATTGTAAATATAACAGGTACCAATTAAATTAATAAATTTTCATAAAATTTCAAAATTAATTTATAAATATTAATTTTATAATTTTTATGTTTGGAAAAATTACATATATTTATTTTTATTTTTCTCTTTCTTTCTTTTTCTTGTTTTTTCTTCTTCCTATTCTCCTTTGCTGCGTTCCCTGGAAAATTCAATAGCCCATGTGTTAAATTGCAATTTACAAGTGTCAATGATTTAAAAGATAAATGACAAATTTAATAAAGCAAATGTCCTTTCTCAATTAATGTAGAAATTAACCAAGATTGTTTTCCCTCTTTTTCTTTTGATTTTAATATGCTTGTTGCTGTTTGTTTCACGCTTAGAAATCCTACAAAAACAAAACCAAAAAAAAGAGAAAAAAAAAGCAAACCACACACAAATTAACAAACACTAAGAAGAAGAAGAAAATAAGGGGAAGTCTATTACTCAAATTAATTAAAGAAATTAGGTAAATTATTTATTTATTTTTATACATATATATATTATAACATGTATATGTATATTGAGTATATATATATTTTTTATTTACATATATGTATGCGTGAATATCTATGTATATTATACATAGTATATAGTATGTACATGTATGCATATATAATATATATATACTATGTATTTCCATATTTAGGTATGTATGTATATGTATATGTGACTAAGTATATATATATGTATATGTACATAGTATTTTTTTTAAGGATATAATATGTATGTGTAAATGGGTATATATGTATATGTATGTACCTAGTATTTATTTTTAGTATATGATGTATAAATGTAAATATACGTATATGATATATATATACATGTATTATGTATTTTTGTATTTATGTACATATGTTTGTTATTAGTATTTTCTTTATGTATGTATATATATATGTAGGCGTGATTATGTATATGTATATATATACATAGTGTTTTGTATTATATGATATATATGTATATGCGTATAATAGGTATATATATGTATATTTATACTTAGTATTTTCATTTTATAAAAATTTTCTATATATATTGTTGGATGTGATATGTATATATAATATTATTAATAGTATTTCGTATTTTAGTATATATATATGTAATACAACT
>JAMXBB010000005.1:98649124-98727729 GCA_024138015.1 Lumnitzera littorea | reverse complement strand
AAAATTTTAAAGCAAAATAATATTTAATTCATTAATCTTAAATCTGAAAATTAAGTAAAAATAAATAATTATAGTAAAATGACCTAAAATAAGAAAATTATAAAAATATAAGATTTTAATAATTTTAAACCGTAATTATATTAAGAAAAGCTTAAAATAATATTTCATAATTATTTAAGTCAAAATAATGAATTTTTTAATATTTTTATATCATAGTTGAAAATGTGGGTTATAACGTCCAAAACGAATTCTATTACGTAAAAGTACGTTTGAAAACGATAAAAATTGACTATAAGTTTACAAAAAATTGAAGTTAAAACAAAAAAGTTATACGCGATTAAAATTTAGAATAAATTGAGAAAAATACATAAAAGATTTAAGTTAAATTATGTTTGTACTATACTTAGGTTACAATGGGAAACTAGGCAAATAATAATAGATTTTTAGTTAATAGGGAAACCTAATTTTTCAGAATACTTATAAACTTTCTTATTTTTTAGGCGTTCGATTATCGAGTCCTAGAATTCTCAAAGGTCGAGAAAGTGAGCATTAACCCAAGTGAGAAAGTGAACGACCGATTGCTTTGTATGCCATCATCTGTGTGATCACTTTCTTAAATTGGTAAATATAATTATTCAACTAAAATAACTAATATATTTGCTGTACGTTTATGATCTAACTAGTACATTGATGGAGAGTGTTGGTTTTACAAATTTTTGAGAAAAGTATTTTGGTAAATGTGTTTCCAATTTTAAATATACTTTTGAATGATTTTTAAAAGGGCTCATGGTGCATGTAAATGATGTTTTTATTGTTAAGGTAAAGCTAGTATAGTATCTTCAGTTGTTTACGAGCGGACTCGCATATTTGTGCCCGTAAGGCCTTGGCTATTGGTTGATAGTGAGATGGACACACTTTGTATGCCCAAGGGGCCTTTGATATGTTTGGTGGGCAGCCTTATTTGGGGTCTACCTATATTGATTGTTGATTTTCGAATTAGGGTAATAATCGAGTAACGTTTAGTGGGACCATGCCCTCAGGTAGCCTTATATGATTATGGTGAAGTGCTTTATACGGGTAATTATAGAGGAAAAATCGACGTGTAAACGATGTAAATCTACACCTTTCATAGTTCTAAACTCTTATAGATGTGTTGCCTGCATTTATTTCATATGTAAATAGCTTACGTGTGTGCTAATATTAACTGATAACTTACTTGAAATATAGTAATGACGAATGAATTCACTAAGCCGTGGTTTGCTCATTCTCTTATAGTTTCTTTTACAGGTTTCTTATAAGCAGGGATTGAGATAAGTTTGAGAACAAAGTACAAACTAGAGATAGGATTGGAAATGTTAGAGTTAATTGAAAAGGTATTGTGGTATAGAAATAATTTATGTAGAATATATTCATATGATAGTATTATGTAGTATTTCTTATTAATTAGTAAGTTGTTTTACCTTGTCTTAGTATTTGGTAAGAAATACTGATTCTCTGCAGTTCTGGTAAAATGCGAAATATCGGATATCCATAGTCACATATATGTTATAATAAGTTAATTAAATTAAAAATTGAAAATCTTAGTGACTAATTGTTTAGAGTTTTGTAATTTTTTACTTACAAGACAGTTTTCATATCATGAGTGCATACGTAATATAAAAATTTTAGGTCATCCTTCTAGGCTCCTCTTAGGATCATGACATTATTAGTATTATTTTATTAATCCTCTAACCTTAGCTCTCTATCTTGTCTTTGTGTTCTTTTCATAGAAACAATTATTATCAAAGGTCTGTTGATCCAAATTCTTAGAGATAGCTTGTTTCATATTGAACTTAAATAGTTCTAAACTTGCCGTCAATTGACTCTTCTTCAATAGTCTTCGAGTAAGCATTTATAATTCTTTAATTTTTTCCCTTCTTTTTTTTTTCTTTACTTTACATGCTTACTTCATATCATGATTTATTTATTTATTTATTTTGAATTATAGGAAATGGAAGACAAAAGCCTTTATCATTGAAACAAGAGCTCTTCGAATCATACAAAGTCCTCTTATTGCTCACTGGCAAGTTCAACTTATACTAATAATAACAGTGCGACTTTTGCAATTTGATAAATCTCTCTTTACTCAGAGAATAGAGTAACAGTTGAGGTTAAAGCACATAAGTAGTAAGAAAGGAAGACTTGTTAGTGCATTTGAGATGAACATCCACCACCGATCTTAGGTCCTTAGGATAAGTGATTGGATGAGACAATCTCTAAAGAAATGTTTTTGGATAAGACCAAGCATTAAGAAGCCCGTGCAACACCTTGCATTGATGGCGAACCCTAGTTTATATAGTACGGATCTCATGCTAATTCTAGATATACCATTATAGGAGATTTGATGCTACGCTTTAGAAATAAAGGAGAGAATTGCCTCTCTCTCTCTCTCTCTCTCTCTCTCTCTCTCTCTCTCTAACACCTAATTTGCATTTCTAAAGGAGTTAGCCTCCTTATGAGATGATTGGGTGAAGTACATTGTAGAGAAGTTAAATACCAAGCCTTGTTCCTACATGACCTAATCAATTCAATTAAGCATTTGCCAATAGAATGCACATAGAATGAAAGGCGCATTTAACACGATACAATTTTAAAATATTGGATCTTTTGTTATTTAAGTCGTGTTTCATAGAGACAATCGTTAGACATAGATAGACAATAAGGACTAAATACTAATAACCTTGATTAAATGAAGTAAGGGGCTCTGGTGTACATTACATAATTCGTTTTCAAGATTGATGATTTTTCCTAAAATGTTCAAAATGAAATTTGAAATGCAGTTCTTTTAAAGAACACTAAAGTCCTTCATCTTATTACCACTTCTATTCATTTGTAGTTCTCACATACAAGTAAAATGAAAATATGGTGCGCCATCATTTTGCAGTGGAGTATCCAAAGTTTTCAGAGATATCATCAAAATATATTAAATATTCAACACCATTACAAGCATAGTAGGCCTTCTCCCATTATCTGGATTTCTGCTTAATTGTTCTTTTCTTTCCTTTTTATTTTTCAAATACTATGTATGTCTTGCTGTATTAACTTCCTCTTTTATTTTTGTAGATACAGCCTCATGATTAGTTGCCACTAATCAACCTTAATATCTACTTTAAGAATTAGAGTAGGCTAGTTGGTTTCTCCATTAGGGAACTACCTTTTATGAGCAAGCTTTAAGCTTAGCAAGCCCTAGTAAGCTTCAAGCACAAGCAATCCTCGAGCAAGCAGTCCCCAAGTACAATAAACTTTACATAGAGGAACCTTGAGCAAGATAGCTTCAAGCACAGTAAGCCCTAGTAAGCCTCAAGCATAATGAGCATCTTGTTTAGTAAGCCTCGAATATAGCAGGTCTTAATTGCAACAAGTTCCAATAAGCCTCAAGTGTAATAAGACTCATGCATAACAAGCCCTAATAAGCCTTACATGCAGTAAGCCTCTTCCATAGTGAGTCTTAGCAAGACTGTAGGATCACTATCATGAGATTATAGTGACGATTCAAAAATCAAGGGGCAAGAGTTGCCCTTCTTTCACATAGGAAGGCATAACTTAGGCAGAGTCCATAAGTGGATCATATCACCATGAAACTTAGTACATTATTTCTCTTGAAGAAGGTTAGTATCCTTCCTATTATTGCTACTTTTGCTTGATTGCAGTTCTTGCACAAGTTAGATGGAAGTATAGTAGGTTAGGATCTATCATTGCATCACTACTTTAATTTAATAGCAATTCTTGTACCTATGTAAGATGTTAGGGCATTACCTTAGCTTAAGACATGACAGCTGAGATACTAAGACATCGCCTAGACTTAAGGTATGAGAGTTGAGATACTAGGGTATTGCCTGCACTTAAGGCATGGAAGTAAGATGCTAAGGTATTACCTAGGCTTAAGGCATAAAGTCAAAATGCTAGGACATTACTTGGGCTTGAGGCGTAGAGCCAAGATGCCTTAGTGTTTCCTAGGCTTTTCTTGGGTATGAGGCATGGGAGCTAAGATATCGAGGTATTGCTTAGGCTTAAGACATAGAAGCGAAGATGTAAGGGCATTGCTTAGGTTTAAGGCAAATCGTCAAAATACTAAGGCATTGCCTAGGCTTAAGGAGAGTAAGCATGTAAAAGATATAAAATATTGACATGAGTGAAAAATAGAACTTTTATTCTTAAGTAATGAAATTCACTCGTTGTTTACAAAAGCAACATTGTATCTTGAGCCCATTTTTTGTGCCTAATAAATCCCTAATTACTTTTAGAGGACTCATATGCTACCATATGGGTATCATGGCTTAGGAGTAGGTTGTTGTGAATATCGTTATCTTTGATGCTAAGCTCCCCCATTTTGAATCATTTCAAGGAATAACCTTCTTGAGCTTCAACAATCCCTAGTGGGATCTACCGTTTTATGAAAACGATAATATTTGGCATTTTTTATTTCCTCTTCTATAGGTTAGCACTTAACTCTTAGCAACTTGACAGCTTCATTTTGCAGTGAATGGTTGAGGATAACATGTATCTTATACATTGGGCATGGAAATGAAGGAGCTTCTACATCTTTTATAGATCTCTTATAGCCATTAAGGTCCTCACTCTAAGTCAAGGATACAAATGTTGCTCTTATTTAAGCTTATTACTTTCCTCCTGTGACCTCATAATAGAATTGTTTGTCCTTCGTGCATTCTTAACAACTATAGTGAAAGAATACAGGGAGAGGTTCCCTAAGTGTACAACATACTTATATAACATCCCTTAGATGTAAATTTTCACTAGTTCTCTTTCATCATAAACATCTTGAATGTTTATACTGCATTCTCTAAAGTGCTCCATATAATTCATTAAATCCTCTTTCAAGTTTTGTTGTGATCTTCCTGTGTCTATAATTGTTACTCATTCTTAAGTGGAGAAAAGTTTCTCTAAGAAGAGCTTATATATTGTCCCTCATAAATCAACTAACCCTAAGGGGATGTTTACACACTAAGTGTGTATCTTCTCTATCAATGATTTGGAGAACTCTTTGAGCTTCAGATTATCATCGAGCCTATAAGACTCCAATGTTCCAATAAATTTCAGTAGGTATTTCTTGGTACTTCCCTTCTTGCTATTGATAGCATGAATAGAGGTGTCTAAGTAGGTTAAATAAGTTAACCCGGCTCACTTTGGCCTATAAATTAAATAGGCATTTGGCTTGCTTTTTAAACGAGGTTAAAAAACATCGACTCTAATCCATTTAAAAAGTAGATTAAATAGGCTAACTCGTTGGCCAAAGGTGTAAATGTGTTGAATAGGCCAACTCAAACCGACCTATTTTGGCTTATGAGTTAAGCAGACTAAGTTCATTTGGCCTGCTTTTTAAATAGGCCAAAAAACTTTAGCCCAAACCTATTTAGAAAGTGAGTTAAACAAGCCGACCCTTAGGTTAAAACCCATCTGCACACCTCTAAGCATGAATTTTAGACTTCGTAGTCATTAGGGTAAGACTTTGCCACAATGCATTGATGGTATAGGAGTTTTAGCTTTAGTACCCCTGTAGAGGACTTAGCTTTTATTTCCCTAATATAGACATCTAAGTCTTCCTTTCTTATAAAGGGAGTGCTCGACGTAGAGCTTGTAGGTACAAGTGGCAGAGCAGGAGCAATATTGGGATAGGAAGTAGATCCATCCAAGGTTAAGGTAATAATATTAGATACGTGTAAGGATGAAGAGCCACTCAGCTAGACGCTTACATTCTTTGTTGCAGGGGTTGGTGGACAACCCGTCCTTGATAGGAATCTTCCTCAACAATAGAAGGATTAGTTGGTTGAGCTGAGGTGTAAGGCTTAGCTGTGCAGTAATGGAAAGGTTTAGCAAAGCTACACCTCGTTGCATAGCAGTAGTGGCAACCAGCTAAATAAGGAAGGGTTTGAACATAGCCATAACCTGGTTTAGAGCCTTTGTAGCTTCCTCCATTGCTCGCATTGTCTATGTAAGATCTAGAAAAGCCTTAAGCACCAAATGGTCTTAACCAATGCTCTTTGGCAGTGGAAGTGAATTTTGCTTGATAAACTTGACATTAGCATCAAGTTTTTAGGATGTGGTATTAAATGTGCCAACTGTTCTCTTCCAAAGAGATGCCATGTCTCTGCTATCACTTCTCTTTAGTAGAGTCAAAATGTAGATGTTGGGGTCTGATAGAGTAGTCATATATGTGCTGTATAAGTGGCACATTATACGTAGCTTCAAGAAAGTGAGGCAAGAATGACACTCTAAAGGGATGATTGGGTTAGTATAAGGTAAGAAGGAGGAATATGTAATCTCAGTGTCTTTAATGTATAGGTGGCGAATAAGGCAACCTTAAGGATCTTAGGCATTTACCCTATAGCTTAAGTGAATGAGATTAGTTTTTTGCTTAAACTACTTGTTTGATCTTAGAGAGTAAACTTCTTGTAGAATAATGTTGTTTCTCAATTCTCTCTAAGAGTTGTAAATAAGGAGACAAGATTAGGTATTTATAAACTTTTAGACAAGATAGCATCCATCAAATCATCTTAGTAATTAATGGATGAGATGGAGCTTGCTTAATTTATTATCTTGAATGACATAATTAATGGGCCCATGGCTAATAGTCTTTTTCATGAGTACATGAACTTGCTTGAGAAAGATTAGAGGTAGATGAATTGATTCAACGATCTTTATTTTGAGTTCACTAAGTCAAATTTCCTAAATTATCTCAAATATGAACTGGACTTATTAAGCTATATCACTTAATCCAATGAGTTAAGCCTAAATAAGTGGTAGATTTAGCTCAATATACTAATATAATAATTTACAACCCTCTATAGCTTACATTCGAAATATTTGGAGGTAAGTTTAAACAGGAGTAAAAATTTTTAACCAATTAAAATAGATGAATAGTATTTTATAGAGTAGTTCAAATAAATAGTCACCCTTATAATACTAGTAATGTGGTCATTAAGTACCAAATGGCGCTTACATGATGTTTGTATAGCACTTATGTGGCATTTTAAATGTAAAAAAAGAAGAAGAAAAAAGTAAAAAAATATAAAATTATAAAAGCAAGAAAGTATTTGAAAACATAGAAAAATCAAATATACAAAAAACTTTGTAAAAACTTAATAATAAATTACATAAAAAATATATAAATAATAAAATTAATAAAAAAATAAAATCAAATAAAAAAGGAAAAAACTACAAAAGTTCAAAAAAATATAACTAGCTATCGCAAGGGATTGAGGTTATGTAACCTTACTTAAGTGGCCGCTAGCCACCCCTTGACCTTGGGGTGGTTAGATTAACCACAAAAAGCTTGGTAGATCTTGACCTACTTAAAATCAAGGTAGCCTTCCTTCACCCCTTGCCTTAATATGCCTAAGTTGCAACCTCCTTGGCCATCAGATCGCATAACCCAATTGGGTTTTCATGCTATTTATTATTTTTAAAAAATCAATAGTAAAGGGTCATGTAATGCCCCTTAAATGGTAGGTGACCATTTATCGTTGCTTAGTGGATTGAATGATTAACCTTTTTATGTAGGTTGGAACTTACTAAGCTTTTTGTGGCTAATCCGATCATCCTAAGACCAACGGGTGATTGGTGACCACTTGAGTAGGTTGCCTAACCCCTTTCAATTGGCAGCTTTTCTTATATTTTTTATTTTAATTATTTTAATTATTTATATTTATCATATGTAATTATATTATCAAGTTTTCACATTTATTTTTGTACATTTGATTTATATATATTTTTTCAAATATTTTATTTTTTTTATAGTTTTATGTGTTTTTATTTTTTTCTTCTATATTTGCATTTCAAATGTCATATAAGCGACATACAAACACCATGTAAGCACCATTTAGCACTTAACAACCATGTCAGATTAACTTAACAGTATTTTAATGATGATACATTATTTAAACTATTTTATAAAATGTTAATCTCTTATTTTAATCTGATGAAAGTTTTATCTTTTATTTAAACTTACCTCCAAAGTCCTCTCCTGGAAAATTTTTTCAATGAATTTTGATTGCTTTCCTTGGCAATGTATCTGCTTCTCATGTCTTTGTGCCATTTTTTTTTTAATGCTTGCAACCATTATGTCATAGAAGTTTAAGTCGATGTTCTAAACTAGAAGTCAACAGAAATGAAGTAATTAGATTTGGATCTTTTTCTTTTCCATTCTTAGAAACAATGCTTAAAATTATCTAAATTATTTACTTGGTTTGTGATATAATCGTGACATCATCTTTTTTCTTATAATCTTAAGTTAAATTGAACAAAGAAAATAGTCTCTTGGTACACTAGTTTGATCATTTCCCTTGAAAGGATAATGTACATTTAGTGCTTCATTTTAGATCAATATAGTTATCCACTTAAGCTTTTCATGTGCTACATTTATTATTTAAGTGAAGTTTCAATTGTTAGCATCAATACACTTGCAATAAGTTTAGGTAACAATAAATAATTTACCTAGAAGAGAGATTACAAATATGAAAGCTTTCTTACTAAGTAGTTGACGACTAATGTACTTGCAATAATACAATTGTTAGAGCTAACGATTTGGTATATGACATGTGGATTCTGATACGACACAACATTATTATGAACGATTTTGTATATATATAACTTAATATGATTAGTGGACGGGTTAAATTTTTTTGAATCGTTCATTATTGTATTGGGTTCGAGTCAAACACCTAAACTCATTACAAACTTGTTTAATTAATGGGTCTTGTAAACATAGGTATGACTTATAAATTTGTTTAAGATTAGGATTTCTAATATTGATAGTTTAACTTTATATTTTATTCTTTACTTAGCTTTGATCTCGAATTTCATAGTAACTGTAGGGGTGTGGGTAGGATGCAGAGGTCATATGCATACCGCGTGTAAAATTGTGCTACAAGTGATTAGAGAAATGACTTGAGTAACTCATACGAGATGATTAAGAGAGAAGTGTAAGAAGGAAGAGTAGGTGATTTTAGTAAGGCTCTAATATGTATGGCAATAGATGGAGGATCATGATAGCATCAAACTCCATAATGAATGAAGAACATGGTGATGTTCTTGAGATATTTGAGTGTTTAATCTTTGAGATAAGGTTCTAGTAGAGTGACGACATTAATGGGAGTTTATCTCTTATCTAAATGAGGATGTTAATAGGGTATTTATAGAAAATGATAGTTGATCACATCCATTATATCACGATGGTGATGAATAGTTAAGATTGAATCCCTTCATTAATGGATCTTAAGTGGGCTATTTTCATGAGTTTAAGCCTAGATAAAGGCTTTATTTATTATTTTAGTGTATGCCAAACTAAGAAAGGTTGCATTAGGCAAACCAATCCAACAAGCCTTACTCTAAGCCCATCATACCAAAACTCCCTTGATTATCTCAGATAATTTATGGTCTTAGCTTCTCAAGCCTTATTACCTTAACCCAATGAGTCAAATCCATTTAATCAATAGGCTTGAAGCCTAATATTAAATTTGGTCTTCTACATTTTACCCCCTGACCAAAATCCTTCGGATGAAGTTGAAGAGGTTTAGGTATCGAACAAGTCTTTTAGATGACTTAAGCACGCACGCTATTGAACAGCTGCGCTGCTACCAGATCAATTTGAGAGTTGTTTGAATGCGCGAGTTCGTAGGACCTCTTAGTCTTGTGTCATGCCTTAGTGAATTGAGTTGCAAATTACCCCCAAGACAATACTTTGAAATAAATCTTATTTAAGTTGCCTCTTCTTAAGCTGATTTATTTCTTCGATGTGATCTATATAAGTTATTGATTCCATCGAGCCGTATCTTATACGCTAACTTCACATTAGCGATCTCATTGGGGCTGACTTCCATGTATTAATATTGTCTTGATCTTCTTTAGATAGAGGAAATTTCTTCTTGTAAAGCTTTACATTTGTATATAGTGTTGAATGCCTCAAATCGTAATCATACGACCCAAATTGCAACTGGGTGAAATTTTTCAAGAACTCAATTTTGAAAGTGGATTTTCTGTGGAGGTCTGTGGTGGGAGCAAAAAGCTAGGGCTGATGCTAACTTCAAATTTTGTTTTAAGGACCACTATAGTTCAATTCTCATTGAGTAAGTCATTCCCATATTCTCATACATGTGCAACTAAAGCTTCTTAAGCCAACAAATATGAGGGTCCATTTAGGCTTAGCTATGTGTTAGTCTACTAGAAATTTAAGCCCATGTGTCATGCCTCAAGTTTCATTCCAAAAACAAAGTAAGATATCAAGAGCACAAGGCTAAATGTCTACTTGTGAAGTTTATAACCCAAAAGCTAATGGTAGTCCATGTCTATGCACTTGAGAAAACAAATTGAGGGACAACTACCATAGAGTTGATAAGGTTACTAACTATTTCTAAGGTAACAAATTGTAGCTGCCATTGAGGAATCCCATTCAATTTGTGGTTGCTTAACACTTCGACGTCTAGTAACTTACCTTCTGCTCTTTGTTGGAAATTGGCCAAGCTTCATATGGTGGTGTAATAGGAGCTTCATGTGAGTTGTTCTTCATTAGGACAGAGCATGGCAACTTGAAGAGCTGTCAAAGAACAACTTCTAGCAAAGCACATGTAAACTTTTGTTTTTGATGTTTGAGTTGTGGTAACATGTCTTCGTCTAAGTAAGGTCCATGTACATAACCAGCAGAGCATTTAGCCAACTTTTACAAAGCATTAGCCAATGAGTTGTAACTATGCGTAAAGAAATAGAACTTGAGTTGTTGTACGGTTACTGTAGAACTACTGTCAGTAATTGGATTTACTATTTTGCTTAGTTTTTGGTAACGTACAAAATAAGTGCCCAGATCAAGTCCTATGGAGTGTCATTACTTGGTCAAGTGTACCAAATTTGTAGCTTTGAACTTAGTCAAAAGTAGGTTGCTTAGATTGCTAGGTAAGGTTTATAACATGTACTAATAGTCTAATGAGACACCCTTAAATTTCTCTTTTATGTTATGGAGCTATTATGCCTCTTACGGTCCTTTTGTTATTACTTTCCTTGTTCTCTTTAGGGCTGTCCACTATTGTTTAGCTGTATTCTCCCTGGAGCAACTCGTTTGATGTTTGAGAGAGTTTGGATGTGTTCGGTTAAGAAATTGGATGGAGCTCGAAGTATGTTGGCCTAGAATTTATAGATTTGATCCTATACTTCAAATGTTGCTGCTGCTTGGTTATGTGGTTCCCTTTGAGTTTCTTGCTTGCTATTCATGTGGGTATTCTTTCTTGCTTGCTATAGATTAGTTGGTGTAGACATCAACTTGGATGCGTAGACTTAACTCACTCATGTTCGGTCAGTTTATGTTATGCTGTCATTCTCTACTTACATGAGTTGCTGCTCTCTTTGATTTGTCATTTTCTTATTTTGCTGTTGCTAGCTCATGTATTTGTTGCTTTCTCATCTACTATAGTTGTAGCACAATATTGGACTTTCCTTAAATAATAGTATTTAGAAAGAATGGGGGACCTATCTAGCTAGTGTTAATTTAGGAGGTTACTAAGTAGTTCTAAGCTAACTTCACAGGCCCATCATTAATCTAAGCTCATGAATCTTTCAGCGAACACTTTGGAATGAGTCTTTCACAAAATGCTTCACAAGTCAACCCTAAGACTTTGCCTTTCATAATTATTTCTAATACACTAAAGGATTTTCAAGCCTCACACCTCACTGATGTAGTATATCAAATTTGATCCTATTTGGACCTTTCACCGAAAACTTCGTAAGCTAACTCCATTACACCCAACTTTGTCTACCTAGGAAACAAATAAATTTGAGTATTTGAATTTCTTTCAACCCTTTTGTGAAACACCCCACACACTAATTTCGCATAATCAATCGAACCTATTCCCTTGCAAACCAAGTGGCATGATTATAACAAGGAAGAGTATTGAATTGTGATGAAGTTCCTAATCATATTAACCTTCGGCCCCACAAATAAACAAATTGGGTAATACCATATTTCCTTCATGTTCTGTCACAACTTGACAACACGTTTGCTCTTACATCAAGTAGTACTCCCATTAGTCATAACATTCTATGATTTCACCATGTTAGGTAGGGTACAAATTCGATGATTTCGCTCAAAACCTTGCTAATTATTCATGCTTCCCCCACATTATTGTTACTATCTATGTAATGTCTTATACAAAACATGAATTGTAGATTCAGCTTATCCTCAAACTCTTAAAATCGATTATGGGAAGCTTTATGTTTTGTTTCTTCTTGTAATCTCTAGTATATCTTGCTACTAACCATTATGTCAACTAGCAAATTTCTTGGTAGAAATGTCTCTTGGTACTCAAAATTGGAAATTTGGAACTTAAGATGTCTCAATAATTGCTCCATTGCATGCTTTAGTGAAATTTGCTAAATAATGGTTTGCCTTGACTCTGCTTACATAGTGGGCTTCTTGTATGTAGTTTCTAAGTCCATGCTCTTTCCTTTGGCTTTAATCTTTCTTCTCTATGCTGAACATTGAGATGGTTTCCATTACTTTATACTCTTATTCTTATAACTTTTGCATTTATGTGTCATGCCCCAAACCAGAGAGTCATAACAATCCCGTTGTATAAATCAACTTACGCTAGAAGTTAGCTGCCTTAGCTACTAACGTAAGTATAGTCTACATAAGGCATTCACCACTCCATTGCTTGGAAGTACCCCTTTTAGTACCTGGTATGACTCAACCTGTGGTGTAACTTTTAAAAATAGATTTTAAAAAATAATTTTTATAACTAAAATGTCACTAAAATCCATAAGCTTACAAAGCATGGAATAAATTTCATTGACTGAAAACTAGGGGTCACTTGAGGGGACCCCATTAGTTTTTTTACAAGTTAATACAGTCAATAAACCGAATAGAAATCTAGTTAGGTAAATCTTAAATCTCACTCCTTAATCTCATTCTCTGGCCTTTGGGTAAGTCTACTAGGGAAACCTATAAAACAACTATAAGGGAATGAACGATAACTTGCTCAGTAAGTGAGACGGAGACTGTAGCACATATTTGACACCAAGCAATCACGGTTTTCAAGCAATTTAATTAGATGTAATGCATGATCAAGCAAATACCATTGTATGATGTTGACCAGTCGTTGTGAGATCAGAGAAATTATGCCTGCTTTAATCCGAGTTCTAAGGAGTTTAATGCTACACATTTGCAAATTTGGTCACCAAACTGGGGCTTGTGCAATGGAGAACACGTTTTCTCGAAATTACCTTCACCATTGACCTCCTCTTTTATTAGCTAGTTCGACTTAGGGTGGGGAGAGGACCATTTTTGTTATCCTTAACAAAGGTATCCGTGTTTGGCCCACACTTCCTAATCGTTACCCCTAATGGATTGTAATGCAAGTCTGGTTAGTAGTTAAGCCGAGTTTGTGTTAGTTTACTTTTGAGGTAATCAAGTAAATTCAAACAGTTCAAAGCATGTAATATCATGAAGCAATCAATACATCAATCTAACACTTAAATAGCACCACAGTATTTAAGTACATATGATGCATGCACACAAATAACTAATTTACAACCACAAACAAGACATATATTAAGGTCTTCAAGTATTCTTAACCAATACTTTAAAGTGCGATGAAACATTGATCCCACTTACCTAGATACTAATGTTCATTCTCCTCATGCGTCGTTCTTGTCTTGTCTTTATTTATTATCTCTAAAATTTAATATGACATCTTTAAGTTATGTCCAATGTATAATATATGTGTTCATTGTGGACATTTAAGGACATTTCAAATTGTGTTAGGTAAATTTTTCTAAGGTATTTATTAGACATTAGTTAAGTAAAATAAATTCTGACCAAGGTTCTGACTTGGTATGGATTGTTGCCTAGCAGTTTCTAATCTAGATTCTGACTTCAATAAATTCTTAGAAGTGATAGACAAGTGACTTTCTAATCTACCCTTCGACTCTTGATGGTTTGATATCTAGTACCAATCATCTTCAATTCCTAATTGCTTCTATGTTTTGCATCTTCCGTCAAACTGCTTTTTGACTAAGTTTCTGACTTGGGTTCTAACTCAATCTTATGATATAGCCATTGTTCGGGTAGCTTCTTACTCATGTTTTGACTCTGATATAGGTATAGAATTCATATGCGGATCACTAGCTGATCTACTGTCGAACTCCAGGTGTAGTCAAGGATATCCAACACCAAATAACATTCTGACACAAATTTTGACGAAGTTTCTGACGAAGTTTCTAACCCTTAGTCCAAAGTTAGATTCTTATTTAGGAAGTTCTTGACTTATAGCTTGTCTCAAGAAATAGGATAAAATCCAAATATAAGCTACTTTTTTGTACAAATTCCATTTTCCTAGTGTATTTAACATATTCACACTAGATCACATTTTGCCTTACTTTCTGGTACAGTTTCTAACCCTGCTGCTACTAGTACATCTAACTAATTTACATATACTTCACTTACCCTGCATTTCTAGAAGTGTACATCTTGCATATCCAGTAAATATCAACTAAAACTTTAATCATCCACTTCCTTTTTCCATTATACTATCAAGTAGTTTACAAGCATACGAAAAACTTGAAAAATCTAACCTTAAATCACTAAATACTCACTTTTACTTATAAATTATCCTTCCTAAATTCATATTAAACCACTTTTAGCTACTATTTGTGGGGAAATTTAGGGTATACCATAGTTTTAGAAAACTTCATCAATCTCTTTTAACAAAATACCTTATCCAGCATACTATTTACATAAAAATGGAATTTTCTAAAAAATCTGACAACTTAATTTTAGAAATCCAACTACTTAGCATCAAAATACAACATTTACAAGTATAACGACAAAATTTCAAGTCGAAACCACATGAGTTGGTCTTTTAAAAACTCAATCGAAAATTGTTATGTAGGATGTTTTTCTTAAGGACCCCATATCTACACTCAAAATTTTGAAAATTTGATTATATATTTGAATTCCTCATGCGAAAATACATAGGGAAACTAAATTTCATAATTTTTGGTGAATTTTTGCTATTTTTCACTAATTTTTGATGAAATCGAAAGAGTTTAGCAACTTACAAGAAACTTGAGCTCCAGCCACTGTGGGGAAGGGAAGGTGTGTCGGCCCAAGCCACCATTAGCCACTCCTTCAAGTTTCTCTCTTAGCTATTCGTCTTCTTTAAGATCACGTAAAACCCTACATTTTCGATCAAATTTCCTAAATTTTGTTCTTCACTTTCTTTCTCTATATTTTCCACTCTCATATTTTTTTCTAGTTTTGTAATTGCCTAAACTTGTTCTAGATAGCAGGATGTAATTTTATGTCTCTAACTGAGTTGCTTTTGTATTTTTCCTAACCTTAATATAAGTGTAAATTGATATGTTTATGTGTTAAGAGGTTGAAATCTTATCCCATGTATTTCCTACTCTTAATCTACAGAGCAAATATGTTTTCTAGCTATCAAAGGAAATTTTTTTTATCATTTTTCCCAATTTTATTAATTTATTTAGTGAATTATACTTAATTTCGGGTATTTATAATAATTATAGGTATATATATTTATATAATAATTATACCTAATATATATACATATCTTTTATATATTATTTTATGTACAATATTAATTATATTACTCCTATAATTTATTTCTAAACCTTCATTATTTTTCGAAACCTAATTCGCATATTACCGATAATAATAATATAATAAATTTATATGATTTTGGCTGTATTTTTAATATTTTATTATATTTTTAAATTTTGAGCCTACAATAATTCCTCGACTAATCTCACAAAAGCCTTCGTAAGTTTATAACTTAATCGGGTTACTTTCCCAAATACCTTAAATTGGCTACCGAACCTAGTCGTGCTAATATGAGTCTCACATTATGCCTTTGCATGTATCTTTCCGCCATTGATTCTTGCATCCTTACATCTCACACCTTTTCATAATACTTCCTTTCTCATCTTTCTTATGAAACTAACACTTTCTCGATGACTATCTTTTGTTGGTAGCAAGATAACATTTCAGAGTTCATAATTAAATTTTGAGTGGCCATTATCTTAAACTTATTGTAGTGAGCAAATTAGCTCGGTTTAAAGAGGATCTCTTTACTGCTCGGACCGCAACTACTTGTAATTAAGGGTCAAAAGTCTGCGATTGCAACTTGAAAATCACATCTCGAACTAGCAATAGTTAGCAAATCGGTATGGTTTAAAAAGGGTAAACTCTTTACCACCTAGACCGTGACTGTTTGCCAAACGAAGGTCAAAAGTCTGCGATCATAACTTAAGGAATAGATCTTATCCTTGCACCAGTTAACAAATTGGCAAGGTTTAAAAAGAGTAAACTCTTTACCGCTCGAATTGAGACTATTTCCAAACCAAGGGCCAACGAGGATCAATCTTCATCAACAGGTGACAATGAAGAGGTATAATGCTTAGGTCACGTGTGGCCTCCTTTTGTAATCTCTATAAAACCAATTACAACTTGTAATATGAATTAAACATGAGTCTTGAGTCATGAGGGCATGTACACATGAACACATGAGAATCGAGCGTGAGCTAAGCATATGCAATTTGACCATGAGTCTTGGATGTGAGCATATGAGAGTAATACACTTGAGTTAAACATAATGTCCCTTTAACATAAGCACTTGTGAGGTAATATCTGAAATGAGCTTGACTCCTCCTTAATATAGATACTTATGGGCAATTATAAGCTTTACACATGAACATATAAGAGTTGAACACTTGAAATTGTCATAATCCCTTTGATAGAGCATATGTGAGCTTCTAACATGAGCGCTTCTAATAGGAACACTTCTAAATCTTCGATATGAGTATGTGTAAATTATGTATATGAATTGAACATGACACTCCTAGCACGTGAGTTGAATATGAGTCAAACATAAGCCTTGACACATGAGTTTTGATCATGAGTAAATGTAAGGATTGCAATTGGGCATTAAATATGAGAGCAAACGCAAGCGTTGAACATTAGAGTTGAATATGAGTGAGCATGAACTATAATCACAACCTTTGAACATGATTATGAGAATTGAGGATAAGCCCTAAGCATGAGCCTTATTTGAACTTGTGGTGAACCTTAAACTCGAAATAACCTCGAAATGTAACATGAGCCTTGAATGTAAAATAAATTTTGAACATGTCATGAGTCTTAAGCATAATACGACACAAGGCTCAAACTCAATGTGAGGCATGGACGTGACGTGAGGTCTAAACATGGTACAAGGCTTGAATGTGATGTGATAACTCTGATTTTAAACATATTTCATATGGTGATTTTATAGTATTTTCCTTACATTTTTGGTTTTCTTTAAAGAAAATGATACTTAATTGAGTAAAATGTTGATTTCAGGTTTAAACGCGTTCTAGGCTCGAAAACGAAGAAAAGGAATCAAGTTTCACTCAATTTGGAGTTCAAACGAAGAAGTTATGAAGTTTTGAAGTTATGCAGAAATTTTGCCTTATGTAGAAAGTTACACGACTTGGAGACACGACCATGTCTCAGGCCGTGTCTGGTGACGAAAATAAAATCCGTGTAATACACATATAAAAGGATATCTTAGGGTTTAAAGGAGGGGAGAGACATTACAGAAACGGAAAAACACAAGAGAAGAGAAGAGACTTGAGGAGAATATCAATCGAGAAGAGACTTGAGGAGAATATCAATCAAGAAGCGAGAACAACATCGACTTCAAGATTAGAGAGATTGTTCATGAATCAAGAGGGGTTTTCATGCTTTATTTTACGTTTTTGATGAAACTCGTTTTTAGATTCGTTATGATAGCTTAGAATTCAAGTATTTAGGATTATGGAACCTAGGGTTTCATGTAACCCTTGGATTGAATTATAATTTCAATAAAGTTTCTATCTTTTCTTGATTCAATTATGTTGTTTAGTTGTGGATTGATAATTCTAGAGTGTTAATATATGATATTATGTATGCTGATTGAGAAATTGCATGTGTAATTAGATCTTAGCATAAATGGAGAGAATTACATGTATACTTAGAGATAAGATACATGTTTCTTCCGGAAAGTTTATTGTTTGTATGGGAATTCATTATACATTGATGCAATTCTAAGTTATATTACTAAGTGAAGAGATTCTGGTAAATAATTTAGGATTAGGGTTAATATGCTTGAGAAATATATTAGCTTTAATTGTGATTCCCTTCGGTCAAGAATAATAGAAACTGAATTGAATATATTTTAAGTGGTTACATGTTAAATACTAGGGGAAATAATTCCTAAATACGTTATTAATTTCTTGAAGTCATTTGTAGTTTTATTGCTTTCTAATTTGCTTAGTTAAGTCTCATAATTAGTTTAGTTTATTAATTTCAGTATTTTTAATTCATTCAATTTATCACAATTTTCCGGTTAGATAATAAAGCTAAAGTTAATATTAGTACTCAGAATCTCTGAGGGATCGACTCGGACTCACATCCGCTATATTAAAATTGATAGGTGCACTTGCCTCGTATCAAGTTTTTGGCGCTGTTGCCGGGGATTTTTGATATTAAGAACGCTAGTTGCTTTATTACTTTAACCATTTTTTCTTTATTTTCTTTTGTTTTCATTGTTCATTTTTATTATCTAGAGCTGCAATTGATTTTATATTTATTGCCCTTGTAGTGCATGACCCGAAGCAACTCAGAAGATTTGGTAGAACTTGGTCCTGAAATTAAGAGAACTGCCCTTCAAAATTTGAGATCACGACCTAGACAAGTTGTGGCGACCATAGACGACGAATCAATCATTGAGATCAAGGAAGAAGGTAAAGAGGCCAACTCTCAATTCATCGAGCAAGAAGATCCACCACACATGGCTAACAACGGGAATGAAGCAAATCGGACCATGTCGGATTATTCAAGGCCTACACTTATTGGAGCTGACTCCAGTATTGCAAGGCCAACCGTCACGGCTAATAACTTCCAAATTACACCTAATATCATACAAATGATGCAACAATATGTTCAGTTTGACGGTCTCTAAGATGAAGATCCTAATGCCCACATCTCTAGCTTTCTAGAGATCTGTGATACGTTTAAAATCAATGGGGCCATGGATGATGCCATTCGACTGCGACTATTTCCTTTCTCCTTGAGGGGAAGAGCAAAACAGTGGTTGAACTCCCTACCAAGAAATTCAATCATAACTTGGAATGAATTGATAGAGAAATTTTTAGAGAAGTATTTCCCACCAGCAAAGACCGCGAAACTTCGGAATGATATTTCGTGTTTTGCTCAATTGGAAGCGGAGACACTTTATGATACTTGGGAGCGGTTTAAGGACTTGCTCAGGAGGTGCCCACATCATGGCCTCCCACTATGGATACAGATTCAGACCTTCTACAATGGTCTCAATTTATCCACTAGACAGATGATTGATGCATCCGCAGGAGATACTTTGAACACAAAGACACTTGAGCAAGCCTAAAACTTGATTGAAGGAATAGCGATGAACAACTATCAGTGGGAAAGCACTAGAGCCAAGCAAAAGGCCATGGGAATTTATGATGTTGAGTAAGAAGATTGATGCACTCTCTGTTGGCCCTCAACAAGTGCAATCGGATGTAAGTGATTTTGGTATGCAGGGGTATGGAGCACAAGAACAACTGGAACAGGCAGATTATCTAGAAAATCCACCTAAGCAACAAAATAACCCCTACAGCAACACTTACAATCCAGGATGGAGGAATCACCCAAATTTCTCATGGGGAAACCAAAACCAAGGCTAGCAGAAGACCAACTTTGGCCCACCTGGATTTCAACGACCATTCCCACCTCCTCTCCCTTAAGAAAAGAAGCTCAGTATGGAAGAACTTCTCACAAAATACATTCAAGGCAATGAGGCTCGCTTATCCAACATTGAATCCTCGCTGAGAAATTAAGAGGCTTCAAATCGTAACCTTGAGAACCAAATTGGTCAACTTGCGAAGCTAATCTCTGAAAGACCCCAAGGATCGCTACCGGGAAATACAGAACCCAATCCAAAGGAACATGTTAAGGCAGTAACACTTCGGAATGGGAAGGAGTTGCATGCTGAGAGGAAGGTTAGTGAGGAGTCTAGCAAGAGCAAGGAGGGGACAAAAGCAACGGAAGATGTAGAGTCATCAAAGGTGAAAGAATATCAACCACCTATCCTATATCTCCAAAGACTCAAGAAAGATCTCAATGACCAACAATTCAGTAAGTTCCTTGACCTCTTTAAACAATTGCATATTAACTTACCTCTTGTTGATGCCTTGTCACAGATGCCGAAGTACGCTAAGTTCTTGAAAGATTTGCTATCCAACAAGAGGAAGCTTGAGGAGCTTTCTACAGTCATCTTGGATGAAAAGTGTTCAGCGATTGTGCAAAATAAGTTGCCCAAAAAGCTAAAAGACCCAAGAAGTTTTACCATTCCTTGTCATATTGGTGATCTGTTAATTGACAAAGCTTTAGCTGATTTGGATGTTAGCATCAATTTAATGCCTTATAAATTTTTTAAGAAACTAGGATTAGGGGAACCTAAGCCCACACGCATGAGTTTACAATCAATTGATAGATTTGTGACGTATCCTAGAGGCATATTTGAGGATGTATTAGTCCGAGTGGGTAAATTCATTTTTCTAGTTGATTTTGTGATACTGGATATGGATGACGATTTTGAGTTACCCCTTATCCTAGGAAGACCATTCTTAGCTACTGCCAGGGCTATCATTGATGTTAGTGGTGGCAAGCTCATTCTTCGAGTAGGAGATGAAGATATCACGTTTAAAATTTCAGAGGCTATGAAAAAATCTGTCGATCAGGATGATACTTGCCACCTTCTAGATGTTATTGACACTTTTGTTTCAAGTTATATGCAGGAAGTTCTTCTTAAAGATCCGTTGGAGAGTTGCATGCAATTAGGCATGGAGGCAGCTTCGGAAGATCTTGTCAAATCGGAGGTGATAGCCCAACTGGAGGCGAATAAACCTATCTCTATTGAGAAAGGGTTTGAAGAGTTTGAAAAGAGGAAGGAAGCACAGTTAAAACCTTCGATTAAGGAGCCACCAGTATTGGAGCTAAAACAATTACTTGACTACTTGGAATATGCCTTCTTAGAGAAGGACTCCAAATTACCGGTAATTATAGCATCCAATTTGGAACAAGAACAGAAAGAAAGGTTGCTGAAAGTACTCAAGGAGCATAAGAGGGCCATTGCTTGGAAAATATCCGATATTCGAGGTATCAATCCCTCTTTTTGTACTCATAAGATTTTAATGGAAGAAAACTATAAGCCGGTTGTGCAGCCCCAGAGACGCTTGAATCCAAACATGAAAGAGGTAGTTAAAAAGGAAGTTATCAAACTCCTTGATGCAGGTATGATATATCCTATCTCTGACAGTTCATGGGTGAGTCCAGTGCAAGTAGTTCAAAAAAAAAGTGAGATAACAGTAGTCCCTAATGAAAAGAATGAATTGATCCCAATGAGAACGGTAATAGGTTGGCGTGTATGTATCGATTATCGAAAGTTAAACGATGCTATACGAAAAGACCATTTCCCCTTACCTTTTATTGATCAAATGATAGAACGATTAGTTGGACAT
Organism: Lumnitzera littorea; assembly: GCA_024138015.1. NCBI lineage: Eukaryota > Viridiplantae > Streptophyta > Magnoliopsida > Myrtales > Combretaceae > Lumnitzera > Lumnitzera littorea. Next base: position 98,706,105 of record JAMXBB010000005.1, on the reverse strand, counting down.
ATGTTTTATTGTTTTCTGGATGGTTTATCTGGTTATTTTCAGATACCTATTGCACCGGAAGATCAAGAAAAGACCACTTTTACTTGTCCTTATGGCACCTTTGCTTATCGCAGAATGCCTTTTGGTCTTTGTAATGTACCGGCTACATTCCAGCGATGCATGTTAGCTATTTTCGATGATTTGATAGAGGACACAATGGAGGTATTTATGGATGATTTTTCAGTTTTTGGCAACTCATTTGACCTTTGTTTGAATAATTTGGACAGGGTACTTACCAGGTGTGAAGAGACCAACCTTGTCCTCAACTGGGAAAAGTGCCACTTCATGGTACAAGAAGGTATTGTGCTGGGCCATAAGATCTCTTATTGACGAATTTAGGTGGATACTGCCAAAGTGGATGCGATTGCAAGACTCCCATCTCCAACTTCGGTTAAGGCCATAAGAAGTTTCTTAGGACATGCAGGTTTTTACAGGCGATTTATCAAGGATTTCTCGAAAATTGCCCGCCCTTTGACTAAGCTATTAGAGAAGGATGTGCCTTATGTTTTCTCTCAGGAGTGTTTCAAAGCTTTCAATATCCTTAAAGAGAAACTTACCAATGCTCCAATCATGGTAGTACCTGATTGGGTACTCCCCTTTGAGCTTATGTATGATGCAAGTGATCACACAGTCGGGGCAGTGCTGGGGCAAAGGCGAGACAAGCACTTTCAACCAATTCACTATGCTAGCAAAACTCTTACGAATGCTCAGGAGAACTACATTACTACAGAAAAAGAGTTGCTAGCCGTTGTTTTTGCCTTTGATAAATTTCGCTCTTATTTGCTTCTATCTAAGGTGATTGTTTATACTGATCATTCTGCCCTTAGGTACTTGTTAGCAAAGCCGGATGCAAAACCAAGATTGATTAGGTGGATCTTGTTGCTGCAAGAGTTTGATGTGGAGATCAAAGATAAAAAAGGCACTGAGAATTTAGCAGCAGATCACCTATCTTGATTGGAGAACCCAAACTTGGAATTGCTTGACGAGAACGAGATCAAGGATGAATTCCCTGAGGAGCGACTCTATGCCATCGCCCAGGTAGGTGATATGGAAATTCCTTGGTTTGTAGATATTTCTAATTTTTTAGCTGCTAGAATCATACCGAAGGGACTTCAACACCAGCAAAAGAAGAAATTCTTTTCTGATATGAAACATTATTTTTGGGATGATTCTTACCTGTTTAAAGTATGTGTAGATCATGTCATTCGAAGGTGTGTATTACACCTCGAAGGTTGGCGAATTTTGAGCCACTGTCATTCGGGGCCTACGGGTGGGCATCATAGTGCTAATAGGACAACTCATAAGGTCCTAGAGGCAGGATTTTATTAGCTTACCCTATTCAAAGATGCCCAGAGATATGTTGAGAGTTGTGATCGTTGCTAACGAGTGGGAAATATATCCCGTAGGGATGAAATGCCACAAAACCCCATCATTGAGGTTGAGGTATTTGATGTGTGAGGGATCGATTTCATGGGTTCTTTTCTGAACTCAAATGGAAACAAATATATCCTAGTAGCCATTGACTATGTCTCTAAGTGGGTGGAAGCTAAAGCCCTACCTACTAATGATGCTAGGGTAGTAAAAAAATTCTTGAAAGGCCTATTTTCTCGATTTGGCACCCCTAAAACAATTATAAGTGATAGGGGAACACACTTTTGCAATGCTCAACTCGACCAAGTATTGAAACTTTATGGCATTACACATAGAATAGCTACCCCGTACCACCCCCAAAGTAGTGGCTAAGTGGAAGTTGCCAATCGCGATTTTAAGCGAATTCTTGAAAAAACCATAGAGTATCATAGGAAAGATTGGTCAGAAAAGTTGGATGATGCTCTATGGGCATATAGAACCGCCTACAAAACACCACTCGGCACCACACCCTACCGATTTGTATATGGCAAAGCTTGTCATTTGCCGGTAGAGATAGAGCATAAGGCTTATTAGGCGATTAAGAGTACTAATGTTGATTTTGAGCGTGCAGGTTCTCACAGGAAACTTCAATTGAACGAGCTAGAGGAATGGCAAGCGAATGCATATGAGAACTCCAAATTATACAAAGAAAGAGCCAAAAAGTATCATGATCAGCGAATCAAACAAGGTCGACAATTTAAAGAAGGTGATCATGTTCTTTTGTATAATTCTCGCCTGCGTTTATTCCCAGGTAAGTTAAAATCCAGGTGGTCTGGACCATTTACAATTACACGAGTTTTCCCATATGGGACTGTTGAAGTTACACACCTGGAGAAGGGAACATTTAAGGTAAATGGACAACGGTTGAAATTATACTTGAGTGGAAACGTGGAGCATGTTGGCCGGGAGGAGTTTTATCTCCATCTGACAGAACTAACATGAGAAGACGTATCCCGTTGAGCTATCGACGTTAACTAAAGCGCTTCTTGGGAGGCAACCCATGTCTAACTCTATTTATGCTTTAGTTCTTTAAGTTTTCTTCATTTTATTTTCCGTTCAATCTAGCTTTGCTTTGCTTCTTTTCTTTTTCTTTCAATTTATCGTCATAGCCTTTCCCCTTTTAGCTTTATTTTTGCCTTTTCTCTTTAGTTTTATTATTTCTAAAAAAAAAAAAAAAAAATTATCATACGGGCAAGGGACACGGTCGTGTCCCAGCCTGTGTCTATCCAGACGTTCAAAACTGTCCACCTATAGAAAGTTACACGGGCGTGGGACACGGTCGTGTTCCAGCCTGTATCCGCCCAGACTTCGATCCTACTTTGGGGGCACAGAAAGTTACACGGGCGTGGGACACGGTCGTATCCTAGCCCTTGTCCGTCCAGTTTTCATACACGGGAAGCAAAAGTCACACGGGCAGGGTACATTGTCGTGTCCCAGCCCGTGTGCGTCTAGGTTAGACATGATGGAATAGATTGTTACATGGGCGTAAGATATGGTCGTGTCCCAGCCTATGTCGACCCAAAATAACACGATTTTGCACACGATCGGTTAATTTAAATTAAACACACCCTCTCACACACTCACAATCAAACATATCTCTCTTACATTTTCTCTCATTCTCCCTCTTCTCTCCACAATTCCTGCATTTCGCATTTTGATCCAAGTAAGTTTTTCCCCCTTAATTTTCCTTTCTCTTCCTTATACTGCAGCAATTGGGTTATGTGTGTTCTTCCTTTTATGCATATTGTTTTGGCTTGCTGATTTCTTTTGATTATTCATTAATGCTATGCATCATTGCTTTGAGTTTCTTGATCTCATATGTTATAATGCTGCCTCATCTAGTTAGATTTCATTATGCTCTGTCAATTCCAAATTTTATTGGTTAATTTGCTTGTCATCATTCATTCATGCTAGTTAGGGTTAGCAATGGGCGATCATTATTTTGGGTCATTTCGCGTCTCTTATATGTATAGACGCCTATTTTTCCGCTTTAATTATTGTATAGTGGAATTCGTTGGAAGTGTTTGCTACTCATTTCTTTTCCACCACCTCGTTTTCTAGCTGCACTCCATATGTTTGTTGAATTGCCCCAATGAGCATTCTTTTCACATTCTTCCCCATTGTTCTTCTTGTTTTTTCTGTTTTCTTCAACTATGTGCAATATGGATGTCCATGTTTAATTTGGATTGTTGACTCTTTTCAGGCATTCAAATGGCTAATCGATCTAAGCTTTCCGTTCGCCGGAAATCCAAATTTGCGGCATCCTCTTCGTCACAATCCGGCGCAATTGTTGAACCACTGGCGACTCTTCCCCCTATGGAGCACCCAATGCTCCAATTTAAGGAGGACTACCAAGTACAACGCTATCAATTGCTTCAGTCTAAGCCCTTTAGCGAGACCCTTCGATTGGATTGGGATGTTCTCACTCAACTATAGCTCACCACCGAAATGAAGGAGCTCTTGGATGGTACCGTTTGGGAGCGCCTATTATCCTTTGAAGCTCCAGTTTATAAAGAGCTGACCCTGGAATTTTTGTGCACTTATAAGCTGGATAAAGACAGTGTTACTAGCATGGGCCCAAAACGCAAATTACACTTCACCTTGAGTGGCCATCCATTCCACATGTCCATCGCTTAACTGGGTCGATATCTTGGTTTATATGCAGAAAGATATACACGGACGGAAGAATTCCAAAGTCTTTCGTGTCGTTTTCCTCGTGGCGTCACGGTAAGGTCATTTTGGAATGAGATCACGGTAAGCGATGCCTATGATCCAGCTAGGAGTGAGGCCTCTCAATTAGTCAGGCCTGAATACCGGGTTCTTCACTGGCTCTTCTCCCATACATTGACTGGTAGAGGCCTTAGCACCGGGGTGGTATCTAATAAGGATTGCCTCTATCTTTATAGTGTCATCCATAAGCACCCTATCAATCTAGCCATTAAAATCGCCGAACTCTTCAGCCATCAAGCCACCACTACTCGGAAGAAAGGGCATATTTGCTGTGGCCCTTACATTACCTTACTGGTGCAGGCTATGAGGACAAAGGTTGTTGCTTGGCCCTCTCTTACTTTCATTAGCCAAGTCACTCCTATGTGCCTAAATTCCTTCCGCTTCATGAACCTCCTACCATCAAGACGTCAAGGTCAACGCTCTCCAGCAGCGCATCTCGGGGCCAAACGTCTTCAGCCAGCCTTGACGATAAATTTGATTTGTTGCTGTTTGAGGTTCGTTATATACGAGAGAGTGTGGATAAACGTCATCTCCGATAGGACAAAACGAAAGAATTCCTTAAAATGAAAGAGTCAGCTACCAATGACAAGGAGCATCAGGAGGAGGAAGAGGATGATGAGAGTAGTGAGGAAGAGGCTGATGAGGGTGGTAAAGACGAGGAGGCCGAAGAAAGTGATGAGGATGATGAGGAGGGTGATGACGATGATGATGATGAAACCATGGCAGAGGCACTATCTGATGAGGAGGATGAAGAGACGGATTCTGATCCCTCTTCTTAGTTCCAAATTTTTTGTGTTGTCTTTTATTGATCAAGACTTGTGAACTCCGTTATATATAATGATGCTGCTTCTTCATTTTGCACTTCTTTTCGACTGGCAGGGAACTATTAGTTTCTTTTCCGTACATATGTTTCCTTTTTCCCTGTGCTGTTTTTTCTTGCTGCTATGATTTTTTGTGGTACATTGGGGACAATGTAAGTTATTAAGTGTGGGGAAGGGATATATATGAATTTGTTACTATTTAGGAAACCAATTATTCATATTTGACCCAATTACTTTTTAAGTTAACTTGCAATAGGTGATTAATTGGTATTGAGCCAAATCAACTATGTCATCTTGATCATTATTGACCTTATGATACTTTATTAGAATTGATTAGTCAAATTTTTTTGGAAGGCAATGTTACGAGTTATTTAGCTTAGGATTTTAAGACTTGAGATTGGAGCAACATCACTAGTTGAGAGTTAGTCATGGTTATTTTTAAAATTTACTTTTATGTATACCTTTTTCTTAGAAATTTTTAAGAGTCCTATAATTTTTAGCAAACAAACAAATGAAATTCTTCTTTTGAGAAACCCTTAAAAAATCATAATAATTGGAGGTCAAAAGTAATAATAAGTATATGAATAGAAAAATTGGTAAGGATTCGTCTTGGTCCGTCAGAAGAGCGAGATTGAGTCCCGATGTCAATTCTAATGAAAAAATTGATATGGATCGGCCTTGGTCCGTCAGAAGAGCAAGGTTCTTTCCCGCTATCAATATAAGGAATAAGTTGGTATGGATCAGTCTTGGTCCGTCAGAAGAGCGAGATTCTTTCCCGCTACCAACACAATTGTGCATTAAATAAGGTAAATTCAAAAGACCTCTCAACAAAATCATAAACTAGGGGGATGATCAGACGAAGAGTGGATGTAAAATGTGTTTGTTTTAGATTATGGTACTTAGTGAGATGGAAAAGAGAATTGTATACATTTTAGTCAAATGGACAAAATTTTTATGACTCTTTCTTGGTTGGTGATATGTTAAATCTAATTTTTAGTTTAAGAATCCCTGGTTAAATGGCTTGAGTAAACTTTGATTTTCATAAATTAACTAGTGAATTCTAATAGTAAGTATTGTTGGAGCATTCGAATATGGTCAGATGAAATTAGTTGACTTTATTATTGCGAGTTAGTTGAGAATGATTTTCTTACCTTTTTTCGGGTCAAGTGTATTCGTTCACAGGTTTCTTAAATAGTGATAAATTTTGATTAAGTGTTTCTTATCCTGAGAGTTTTGTTTTGATTTATTTGCTTGAGGACAAGCAAATGCTCAAGTGTAGGGAAATTTGATAACTCTGATTTTAAACATATTTCATATGGTGATTTTATAGTATTTTCCTTACATTTTTGGTTTTCTTTAAAGAAAATGATACTTAATTGAGTAAAATGTTGATTTCAAGGTTTAAACGCGTTCTAGGCTCGAAAACGAAGAAAAGGAATCAAGTTTCACTTAATTCGGAGTTCAAACGAAGAAGTTATGAAGTTTTGAAGTTATGCAGAAATTTTGCCTTATGCAAAAAGTTACACGACTTGGAGACACGACCATGTCTCAGGCCGTGTCTGGTGACGAAAATAAAATCCGTGTAATATACATATAAAAGGATATCTTAGGGTTTAAAGGAGGGGAGAGACATTACAGAAACGGAGAAACACAAGAGAAGAGAAGAGACTTGAGGAGAATATCAATCAAGAAGCGAGAACAACATCGACTTCAAGATTAGAGAGATTGTTCATGAATCAAGAGGGGTTTTCATGCTTTATTTTACGTTTTTGATGAAACTCGTTTTTAGATTCGTTATGATAGCTTAGAATTCAAGTATTTAGGATTATGGAACCTAGGGTTTCATGTAACTCTTGGATTGAACTATAATTTCAATAAAGTTTCTATCTTTTCTTGATTCAATTATGTTGTTTAGTTGTGGATTGATAATTCTAGAGTATCAATATATGATATTATGTATGTTGATTGAGAAATTGCACGTGTAATTAGATCTTAGCATAAATGGAGAGAATTACATGTATACTTAGAGATAAGATACATGTTTTTTCCGGAAAGTTTATTGTTTGTGTGGGAATTCATTATACATTAATACAATTCTAAGTTATATTACTAAGTAAAGAGATTCCGGTAAATAATTTAGGATTAGGGTTAATATGCTTGAGAAAGATATTAGCTTTAATTGTGAATCCCTCCGGTCAAGAATAATAGAAACTGAATTGAATATATTTTAAGTGGTTACATGTTAAACACTAAGGGAAATAATTCCTAAATACGTTATTAATTTCTTGAAGTCGTTTGTAGTTTTATTGCTTTCTAATTTGCTTAGTTAAGTCTCATAATTAGTTTAGTTTGTTAATTTCAGTATTTTTAATTCATTCAATTTATCACAATTTTCCGGTTAGATAATAAAGCTAAAGTTAATATTAGTATTCAAAATCTCTAAAGGATCGACTCGGACTCACATCCGCTATATTAAAATTGATAGGTGCACTTACCTCGTATCATGATGCAAGCACTGAACACAATATGAGGCATGCACATCATGTGAGGATGAACATGACATAACCCCTGAACATGATGTGAGGCTTGAGCATGATATAAGTCCTAACATCATAGGATAGATATGATGAAGAGTAGTTGAATCATGAGCCTTCTCAACATAATGAATGAACATGAGAGTTGATCCTGACATGAGGCTTCATCTTAACATGAGCCTTGATATGAGAGTCGAATATGAGTCCTCTAATGTAAATATACGCGAGGTGAACATATGAGTTGAACATAATTTCTCTAAGATGAACATGTACGAACATTTGCGGTTGAACATGTGAATTGAGAATAAACTTGGTAACATGTGAATTGAACATTATCATGAACATGTGAGTTGAGCATGAGTCCTTTGATATGAACATAAGTGAGTTAAATCTTTTAGTTAAACATGAGTCCTTAAAAAGGCTTTATTCCTTGTACTGCCCTTGTAATTTTTTCCTCAACTTTCCACTTATGTAGTTGTATGATTTCCATCCCACTTGCACTTTACTTTACTAACTCACTTACTTTCCTTGGTTTTCACATGTAATCACTCCTTCTTCCTCCCCTAAGTGGTAGCAACTATACGTAGGCATTGCTTCCACTTTCAAGAATCAATAGGAGAAGGTAACATGACATTATATGTAAGTAGTCTCATGTAATGAACAAATCCAGTAATGTCATCCTTTATATTGAGTAAAAGAGATGTTATAAACCAAGGTAACATATTAAATATCTAAAGCACTCATGTGTCAAGTGTCGTGTATGCATGTATGCATTGAGCCTTATGCATACATGCACTTTGATCTCAAGCACACATGCATAAAGCCTTGCAAATACATACACATCAAACATTGTGCATAAAAAGTGTTGCATGAAGCAAACATAATGAGTAATAATCATCACTATGCAAGAATAACCTCTTCATATATCATATCTATTTATAATTTTCCTCTCTTAGTTATTGATTTGTAGAGAAGAAAAAGTCATCTAATCTTGATGCCTTTCATTCCCTCGCGACACTATCAAGGACCCAATACTGTATTGTAGTACGCTAATCTTTGAAAGTTAAATTACCTTGAAGGGGCATGTTGATTTAACCTTACAGTAACTCATTGTTTTCATAGGATCACTTATATAAAACCTTGGTTGTATGTGCATATTTGTAATTGGCCACTTGTGTTAATAGGCACTGTTATAAGCCTTATTTTATATGTTCTTCTTGATCATTGAGTTGTAAATCTTATATTTCCTTCTAAGTATGAGTTGCAATTGAATATGTAGAATCAACAACAATGAAGTCCATTGATCTACTTTTGTGCTCTCTTATTTCCTTAGTGCTTTCATTAGCTTTTATGATAGTATATTGTCATTGTGCACTTAGGGGCAATAGCTCTTCCTTAACAGTAGTGTGCTACATAATAATGTATTAGGATGGCTTCAATCCCCTTAACGACTTACAATGTCTTGATAGATAGTAAGAAGTACATCTTAAAGACTTCACTCACTTATGAGCAATGCCTCAACTAAGCAAAACTATTGTCTAGCATAAAGTAGTAAGATTATCTTGTTATCTCTTTTTTTTTTTTGCTTAAAAATTACACTACTTAGTGGGAGCAAAGGCTTGACCTAGTCAAACTAGTGTTAAGCAATCATGACCTTCAAATTTTGGATTGACATAACTTTGAGACTGCTTAAACTCTTTGATCTAAGGGGCCTCTTATATAATAGACATATTTATGAGACTGCTTAGACTCGATAATCTAAAGGTTCTCACGTGTTATCTCACATATTGAAGCAAGAATTTTCAAGAAGTGTTCAATTGCACTTACGTAGCAATAGTGCCATTGATTGCATAAGATCAATAATTCTTTTGCATTAGTCAAGGGGGTATTTCCCACTACTTGACTACATAATGTTGCTTACTACGATATTACATGGGTTTGAATGTAAATATGTTAAAGTGCTCACTAATGGGATTGTCTCTACTACTTGATGGCAATAAACATAGAAATTAGATAGCATGAGAGTTATACATAATTGTTGTAGCGTGATGTACATCTAGGAGCTAGTGCTCTTACCAATCTGCAACATACGAGCTAAGCTCATTATCGTGTGCTTAGAAGACCAGGCTCTTGCTAGCTATCAACAATGTATGGTATGTATACTATGTTCATTATTAGTTTCTTTTTATCAATTAAGGGGTTTAGCTTCCCCCGTTCGAACATAAACTATTTTGTAAAATTAACTTCGCGCGCTAAGGAGACTAGTCTCTTACTTTGTAGCAATAATAGCAATAAAATGAAGATACATAAATACTTATCACATTCTCATTAGAAAATGGTGATAGAGAAATAAACTTTTTTCACCAACATAAAGCAGGCATCATTGAGCTAACACATGAAATGAAAAGACAACTGAAATAGATACAATAAGAGAATATGCCAGTTGTCATGAGTTCTTGCACTTCTTAGCTTATAATGTACCTTTTATCTTCATAATATCATTGGCTTGCTTTCATTTCTTTATGCCCCTACAATAACTACACATCTTCTTCTTCTTGAATGCTCAAGTCTGAGACTTTTCCCTTATAGGTAGTTGTACCTCAAGGGTTCCATTAAGTGTATCTCCCCTTCATTTACATGCTTATCAAAGAATATTGCTTTAGTGAAGAGAGACTCATTACGTGTGAATGGGTTCTTTATTGCAGGAATGAAGATGTCTTGCTCATTCCAATGACCTTTCATGCATTGATGCCATGTCGAAGGTATCATGCAGCCATGTCCTTCCTCTAAGGAGATGGTAAGATGTAGGCGCATCGATCACATGGAACCACATGGAGTTGTGAATAGGTCTGATAATAAAGTTTACTTCAATACGCCCATTTTTCTTCATGGAAGACTTGTAGGAGCTATTTATTGTGATTGGTTGTCTTACTAAGTTTCGAATATCTATCCTTATAGCTTTAAAAGTGGACATTAGCATAACATTAAGTAAAGATCCATTGTCAACAAATGTTCTCCTGATGGAATGACCATTAAGTGCGCTTTCTACATATAAAGGGTGATTGTAGTTGGGAATTATCGTACAAATGTCAGCATTAGTAAATGTAATTGTACCCTCATTCATTAAAGCGATTATCTGTGTGGGACGTGTTATAGGATGTTTCTTGTATTGACCTTATGAGATCTTCATGACTGTAGTCGCAACCTTGAGTTGAGCATCCTCATTAAAACCAAGTAAATAAAAGAAATTTCTAATATTAGCGGTCTTTAACAAAGCAAAAGCAATACTATCATCTCCATTTGTCTTGATCTCAAATCTCTCCTGCTTAACTTCATGTGCTTCAATTGGCTGTACACCTATACTTTCTGTCTTTGTGGGATTGTGAGTGATAACATTCACAAACCACATTGGGTGTTATGAATTGGAAGTGGGTTGTTCACGGCATCATTATCTTCAATGATCAATTCTCTATTTTGAAGTCACTCATTAAATATCTTCTTTAAAGTCTAACAATTTTTCGTAGGATGGCCTATACTCTTGTGAAATCCATAATATTTAAGGTCACCCTTCTCTTCATTTGTTAGTAAATGCTTAACCCTTGGGAGTCTGATATTCTCACCACGTAGCTATTGTTTGAGGATTGTATGCACTTTTCCCATTGAGCATGGGTATGCCAAAGATAGTTTAGTGCTCATAGGCTTCTTACTTTTAAATTTTTTTGCTCCTCTTCAATCCTCCTTTTGAACTGAGTTCACTAACGATGTGCATTTATTAAATCTTACGTTTTTACCTCTTTGTCATGCTACTAAATTGTTGGTCTTTCACATGTTCTCAACCAACATAGTGAAAGAAACCAACGAGAGGTTCTCAAGATGTACTGCATACTCAGTAAACATCCCTTTGATGCAAATCTTGACTAACTCTCTTTCATGACAAACATGTTGTATGTCTAAGGAACGCTCCTTAAAACGCTCAATGTAATTTATGAGATCTTCCTTAGGCTTTTGTCAAATCTTCCCCATGTTAGTAAGGGTGACCCTTTCTTTAGTAGAGAAGAACTTCTCTAAGAACATCTTGTACATGTTTCCTCGTAAATCGATCAACCCTAGGGGAAGGTTGACATACCAGGTGTACACCTTCTCAATGAATGACTTAGAAAATTCCTTTAGTTTCAAATTGTCGTCCAAACCATATACTTCCAATGTCTCGATGAACTTTAATAAGTGTTCTTTAGCACTCTCTTTCTTGCCATTAAACAAAATGAACTTCAGACTTACATAGTCCTTAGGATATAGCTTTGTAGCAATGTGCTGGCAATATGGAAGCTTCAATTTCGGCACCCCAGCCGTAAACTTTGCTTGTATCTCCTTCAAATACACATCTAAATCTTCTTTAGTCATAAATGAACCTCTCTTGGTGGATGTTTTTGCTTTTATTGACATTGTAGGAGTGGAGTACATAGGCATTAGATTCATATGTGTAAAGCTTATGGACATGGGATTCATTAGTGTTGGTTGTTTAGAGTCAACAATTGTGATACATGGTATAGCGCATGAGATGATGAGCCCCCAATTTGAACTTCCTGGTTCCTTGCTTCAAGTAATGAATCTTGTGTAGCTGTGGGTTCCACAACAGGAAATTTCCCCTCAACTCTAGAAGTGACTTGGTTGTTGACAATAGGAAGGTTAAGTGGGGTGTATTGTTGCACCACATCAAAAGGATTCGAGGAAGTTACTCTTTGTTACGTAGTAGTAAATGTTATTAAAGCAGGCGTACATTAAGCAAATATCGCCATGAGTTCACCTAGGTTTCGATTAGTCTCTTCCAGCTCATGTGTTAGTTGTGCATTGTCAAGGATACCTTCTTGCGTGCCATCTCCTTAATTAGTACCTCCAATTGGAGGTAGATTTTGATCATTGGCATAGTAGCAGCATCTTGCTCTTAATTAGTTCCATCAATAGGAGTGGGATGTTTTTGCCTTGGAGGTACTATGATGTTAGTATCAAGTCTTCTCTCCTCAATAGAGTCGTTAGAAAATGTGAGGGTGTGGGTACGAATGCAAAGGTCATGTGTGTACCGCATGTGAAGTCTACTACACGTGATTAGGGAAATGACTTGAGTGACTCATATGAGATGACCAAGAGAGAAGTGTAGGGAGGAGGAGCAGGCGATCTTAATAAGGCTTTAACACGTGTGGTAACAGATAGAGATTATGATAACATTAAACTCCACAATGAATAAAGAATGTGGTGTTGTTATAAGGATATTTGAGTATTTGATCTTTGAAACAAGGTTCTGGCAAAGTGATGGTGTTAATGAGGGTTTATCTCTTATCCAAATGAGGATGTTAATAAGGTACTTATAGGAAATGGTAATTGATCACATCTGTTAGATCATGATAGTGACTAATGATTAAGATTGAAGCCTTTCATTAATGTATCTTAAGTGGGTTATTTTTATAAGTTTATGCCCAGATAAATAGTTTTTTTTTTTTTATTATTTTAGTGTATACATAACCAAGAAAGGTTATATTAGGCAAATCAATCCAATAAGCCCTATTCCAAGCCTACCATGGTAAAACTCTCTTGATCATCCCGGATAATTTATGGGTTTGGCTCTTTAGGTCCTATCACCTTAATTCAAGGAGTTAAATTCATTTAATCAATGGGCTTGAAGTTCAATATTAAATTTAGTCTTCTATAATAACCACTTTCCCTATACCCTTTCCCTCACTCATCTTTTGTGTCCTTTAGTGTTATCTTATCTAATTTGACTTTAGTTTTAATAAGAATAACACTCTTAACTTTTTTTTTTACATTCTAATTTGTAACATTCTAAAACAAAGAGTAACATGTCTTAATACACACACACACACACGTTATATATATAATTTGATAGTTGGGTTCTTAAACTATTATGTCTCATTTGATGTGAAAGAATAGTTTGAAATGAAATAGATTGGAACGGAATGGAACCAAAATCAGAATGCTAACTTCCCTCTTGTATTTGGAAATACTCATGAATTAAAAGGAATGAGATGTATATATAGTAATATTTGTAAAAAAATACCCTTACTTTTTGGATGCTACAATTAGGTTGATCATTAAATAAATAAATTTGAATTGATGATACTTAATAAGGTACAACGTGATTGCATTACGCCCCTTTATAGGTAAAATCAAATCCTCCCTCAAAACTGGAATCCTAAATTGTTGATTCCAATAAATTGTGATTTATCTTCTACAGACACTTAAATATGGGAATAGGGAATAAATCATAGAATTGGGATTTTATTTTGGATCATTCCTGCATATAAAACGTAGTACTATGTTTTTTAACAAGCTTGTTAATACTTTAGCCTAAAAATAAAAAGATTTCATTGCAAGCCTTTTTAAGTATTTTGTATAGCTTCTATTATAAATATTTAACAAACTAAAAACAATATGAAAATTTGTATATCTTCTATTTATGGTTTTATGCTTGTTTTCATCTAAAAATAAAATTCTTAACGATGGTTATATTCATGAATTTCGCAATAGTAACTTACATACTATAAAATGATTAGATGGATTATCAATATTCTTAGCTTCCCTTTTGTTACCAAAACATGTTTTTTAGATAAAGATTTGAGATCTAAGATAAATTTATTTAGAAATTTTCTAATCAATAAACAAATTCAATCCTAACGTGAAATATACTTATTAAATAAGTTAGGTTATGAGTATAGATTTTTAAACATGATTAATAAATGAGTCATGTTACACCAAGGTTGATGCAGCCTAGTTTAATAGCATGAATGTTAGTTTCTTGATGGAGGGACTAGGTTCAATTTCTCCCTCTTCCAAACTTGTATAATAGATGGAAAAAAAAAAAAATTTTATGTTACGAGTTAAAAATTTTTCAAACAAAAACTAGATCAAAACGGACACGAAACACAAACCACTAATACAAATTTCGAGCCCTATCCATCGTTATGGAGAATGAATTATGAGATGTATTGATGAGTGTCATTGTCTATTATGTTACATCCATATTTTCATCAAGTTGGTCATTTGAGAGGCACATGATTATTAAAAACAGAGCTCAAAACATATTTTTTCAACCATTTTAAACCATCCACCAGCCGAAAAAATCCTCTTTATGTCAGCTCAATATAAAATCAAGAACATTAGACCCCACCAAATATACATGTACATTTACATGTTTGTATAATTTACTCTTCTTGGTTCTTTTGCTCATTCTCAGCTGTAAAAGCATAATTATGAAGATTGTAAAAGAAATGAGTAAGACCATCCCATCTCTTAGCAACCTATTTTGAATCCTTATATGATATATCAACATTTTAAAGAACTTATATTTTTTAAGAAACTTATTACTTTATCTCTAAATTTTTTTTACAAAAGTTTTTTTAATCCCAATAAGATACTTATAAACAATCAAAACTATAAAATGAAAAACTAAAATTAAAGAAAATGTTGTTATTTTTGTTACTTTGGCAAGTAACTTGTCTGGTTAAAAAACGACACACAATGGACAAGTAACCGTCTAGCAATTGGAAACGCAAAAAGCTCCCGGCATTGAGTATGCCCTATGAGCATATCTATGGCTCATTCATTAGCACGCATCTCGGTAGTTTAGGAACCAACATATCATTCCTTCGGCAATATCAGAGCATCTGTAAGGAGTTCCATGCCCTTTCAAAGTTCCTCTGCAAGGAAAATAACTTGTTTTTATTTTTTTTTTTAGCTTTTCGTTTGTTGAATGTTTTTATTTAGAATCCATAAGTTTTTTTAAAACTATTAAATTACTTCTGTAAAGGACCTTAGAATGAAGTAATGAGTTTTTTAAGAGTGAGGATTTCTTAAAATGTTAAGGTGATATTGGAGTTTTTTTTTTTTCAAAAAAAATATCCAGAAAATTTAAATGGAAGTCTAAAGAGATATTCTACCTAATAAATGTATTGTCGGATGTTCTCACTAACCGAAGGAAATGGACATTCCGATTACTGATTAGGTGAATAAACCGCTCTAAGGAGTGAGAAGGCATATTGCAAGATGCCAGAAGCCCCAAATTACAAGGCTTATAGGGCGCCGAATGTTCGAGGTGTCTCTATCGTTGGAGCATATCACTATCGAGAGGAATAGTGATGATATTTAATTAGGACTTAGAGTTTTTTTCGTTTTTGATTGCAATGAGATAGGTAGGACGTTTTCTATTTGTGAGCCCATAAATTCACATATCAGATTTCGAGAGCTTGTAGTCTTACCTGTTAGATTTTGAATAAATAATTTATAATATAAATGAATGTTAACCAATCAGGATAATATTTTATGTGTGAGTTTTAAGAGTTAAACAAAGACACATCATAGATTTGGAATATATAAAAATAATAAAATAATAATATTATAGCTAAAAATAATATTTTGATTAAATTATATTATATTATAATTCACATGTCGTAAATGTATAAATTTAAGTAAAGGAAAATAATTAAATATTAGAGACAAATTACTTGAAAACTAAAATTATAAAATCAAATAGAATAATATATAAATATAGTACGTATGCCTCAGGTATAATAGTTATGTATAATTACATATTTGAAAATGTTTAAAATACCCTAAAATAAGTATAATTAACTAAATAATTGTGAGAAAAACCATAAAAAAATTGCTAAAAATCACAAAACACTAGATTTTCTTGGGATTAGGAGTGGACAACTCCATGGATAGCTGTTGGATGATCAAAGTAGCTTAAGAACACCTTATAAGCTTGGGATTAAAGTTATTCAACCCTTGGAGGAGAGAGAAAATGTCATTTTGCATTTCTTAACTTAGGAAACAACACAAATTCTTGCTAGAGCATCAATTAGTCTCTTAGGATTATAGGAAAAATTAAAGAAATAGGTGGAAACATCAAGAAAAAATTCTTGAAAAATTTAGAACCTATAGTGCGCAAACCAAACCAATTAGTGGAACCTAAGTTTAAAGATTACCTGAAGGGAACTACCACCACTACTCCATAGTGATGGCGGCTAAAGCTAAGCAAAAAAACCGCGAGCTATGGATCGAACCGTAAATCGAACCGAAAAATTAGTTTTTGTTTTTTTTGTGGTTTACGATTCAGTTCAGTTATGTATAAATAGTTCGCAGTTTGGTTGAGGACAGTGAATCGAACCGTTAGATAAATAAAAAAAATTCATGCAATTATTTTGTACCTTTTTATATTTTTCTACTAATTTTTATAAATTTCATTAAATTTTTCATATCTTGTTATTCTTTATCATAATTTTATATCAATTATTAAGATTAAGTTGAATAAATTCCATTTAAAATTTTATATTTATTGGAGATAAAAATATTTAGTGAAAATTTGACACAAATGGTTCGAACTATGGATTGAACCTATTTTAATTAAGTTCAAAAAATTTATGAACCAAATCATACGGTTAGGTTTAATTTAAAAAAACACTGAATCATTATATTAGGTTCGATTTGGTTTGATAAAAAGAGTGAATTGTACCATATCGAACCGAATTGCACTCACCCTTAGTGGTACGCTTGGAGTGGCCGACAATCAAGGGAAATTGTTGGTGGCTGGATGGTCACTGTTTCGATAAGTAGAAATTTTTATCTAATTTTCCCTCAATTTGTAAAAATATTAATTTAATTCAAAAAATTACGAAAAAATTTATTGTAACTTATTTTTACGTGTACTTTTAATGAAAAATATCAAATTATAATGTTTTTCATTGGGTATAAGACTTCCTTAGAAACTAAGTGAAATCAATTAATTTTTGAAGTTTATTTGAATGACCTTATTGATGTAGTTTCAAAGCTAAACTTTTTCTGGAGAGTCCTTATATTGCACGTAAGCATTGCATGAATAGTTTTTGAACAAAAAATGGTTTCTATAATTTTTAGGGATTTTTGACCCTTTAAATTTGATGAAAAATGCTATTTTCTTAGAGATATTGTATAATTAATTTTGAGGAAATCCTTTGTATCGGTTCTAAAGTTAATTCATGTTATATATATTGTGGGATATAATCTAGAGTTGGTAAATATGGCCTTAATGTATTAATATGTAATATGAGAATTTGAGAAATTTAGTAATATGATATTACTTGGTATGATAAACCTAATATATATAAACATGATTTAACATGTTTATAATTTGGAATATAAGGTTGGAATGAGTTGTTTTGAGTAAACTTGCAAAATAACTCCGTTTAGAGACTTTTTCAGAAGGTTAGTCTAGTAAGAAAATGAGATAATTCTAGGATTATAGACTTGATTAAAGGGTTATCTGATATGAAATACTTGGCTAAAATAGTATTCATAAGTTAACTAGAGAATTTTAATTAGTAAAACCATTTTTAGATATTTCTTTAGAGAGTTCCTAATTAACGAAACCGTTTTTGGATACTTTCATAGAGGTATTTAGATAAAAAAAAAATTATGTTAACACTATTGATCAGATACTTGTTCAAAAGGTTCTAGGGCAAAAACTACATTAAGTCTAGTGCTCAGAATCTTATTTAGAGACCTTAGTGACAAGTTAAAGCCTACCTAAAGACTTAATAAACCTACTTAAACTATATGTAAAACATTTAAGAAGCAATCATAGACTTTCTATTTAACAAAAACTAAAGTATTTACGTTGATTATTTAGGGACTTACGAAGGGATTGAGCATGGAAGCAAGATTGATTCACGTGGACATTAGGTAGGTTAGGATCGATGCTTCATGGCATGTTAGAGTATCATATCAGTATACTTGGTGAATTAAGAGTGATTGTTTGTAGTTGTAGCTAGATTATTTGCACGTATGCTATGTATGTGTATGTGATATTGATTGATGATCGGGAGTTGAACTCCGAGTGTTGTTTTCTACTAGAACATATCACATCTAGCATGTATGAACTTGATTGCTTACCTTATAGTGTAGACTAATCTTAAGTCGACCAAGATTTAACTTAACATTCATGATAACTTAATAAGGATAACGATTAGGTTGTTAAACTAAATATAGATACTTCGATGAGGATAGTAGAAATGGTTCTTTTTTTATCCTTAGTCAAATTAAGTGATAGGAGAGGGGATGTGACAAGGTTCAGAACTATGGTTCAAATGTTGTCTAACAAAGAGGATATTATCCATTGCACAAGCATGGATTTAGTTTGATAGTATTACATTAAAACTCTTCAATTCGATTTAGAGTGAATGAAATTTCTCTAACTTCACAATAGGCCGATTAAAGATTGTACGATGATTTATTATTGGCTTGTTGCATTTGCATTTAATTAATAATCGAACAATCATGTTTGTCAATGCACTCTTATGACTTCGTCCTATTTTACTGAACTAGTTATGCGCATATCTCAATAGATTGTTTTGCAGATGTGGAGTAATATTCAAAGATGTCTTGTTACAGTCATCCATAGGTTAGTTTCAACGGGCCAGGGAGTGAGGAGTTGAAGACTAATGAATGGGTCTATGTTTATGTTGTTTTTGCTTATCTTTCATGGGAAGACTATAAGGTTTTCCTCGAATGCCTTGTAGTTTTTGCTGATTTGCTGATATGTCTATTATATATAATGAAATCTTCTAGTGGAGTTGTATAGTACTGTTGGAAACTTGAGAGCTTATGATGTATATAAAGCTAAATAAAAGACTTGTACTATCTATAACTATAGGAACCTATATTTTGTAAAAATGTTACTTTATAGGTATTATATATTACATGTGCTTATCTGATTGCTTGAAAGCTGGTTGAGTTATCAATTGCCTTGTGTAAACTTTATCTATGTTAGTAACTAAGGTGGATTGCTTTTAGCCTAGGTTGGTTTATACGATGAGATTGCTAGGACTTCTTAGTTTGGAGTGCGATACTATTATTGGATAATGTAAAATGGGAGAATAAATATGTCTCAAGTGTATTTAATTTTTCATAATCATGTATGTGTTATGTGACCAATTTAATGGAATTTAATAATGGATGTGATATTATAATGGTTGAATACATACGTTAGTTTTATATGATTTTTTTAAAAATCAAATTAATACATAAAATTATGTGTTTTGTTATCAATAAAGATATAAAACAAAGAGTAATTCAATAATAACTTACATGTAGACCGAAAAGAGGAACATAATATCACTTTACAAAATCTTCATTTTTCCTTTTTATACTTAGCTTTATAAGATTGTATCTTTAGCAACATAATCAAAATTGTCATTTTGAATATAAGAGACGATAAATAATTGATTTTCAATAATCCACATTTATTTTTATAATATTAATTGTAAGAAAATGTTAGTATATTAACCAATAAAATTGTCATTATTTACTAATATTTTATGTGATAAAACTGAGATATTTATAGTGTTGGAAATAACTCAAAAGAATTTATAGAGTGAATTATAATTTTGTAATAAATGAAATTCAATGTTATCCATTACTGTGAAAAAAAGTAAGAAGAAAAGATCGACAAAAATGTCCCTATAAGCAATATAAAGATGAATACAATTTGAAAAATATTAATTATTAAGGGAAAGAAGCACATCATCTCTTGTTTACAAACTTATACATCTAATCATTTAACTATGTCTATTATCTTATTAAAGTTTGTTCTTTAAAATGTCTATATGTTATACATTTTCTCCTTTATAATGAATTTTCATAATTTTTTTTTTTGGAGTTTGAGGGGGTCAAATAATAGGTCCATCTATGAATTAAATATGCTAGGAATTCGCTAAGATCACTTTATAAATTTGTCTTAAAAATTTTTATCACTTATATTTTTAATATTTTTATTATTATATAAATGCATAAGTGAAAATAATGGTGGAGAAGGTTAAGTACATGGTTCAATTAACGAAACTTAGCTAAATTTGCTTCCTAACTTTGTATAAATTTGTACTCAATTACTTAAATTTATTTACTACTTGGTGAATTTTCAACCACCAATAGTGCTTGATAGTGTGGTAATTGAAGTTCTGATTATTAGCAAAATTTAGTAGTATTATTAGCAATCTAAAACTTCAACCAGTTAGAAAATGTGTAGGACAATGAGTTTAAGAGCATGTTCAGTGTATAGAATTGGAATTTTATTTCTTCCTTATTCTGCCATCACTGCGTTTACTTGATTTTTTGTAAAGTAATAGAGATTTCTCAATTTAACCAAAAAATCACGATTTCTCATCACTACCATCGTTACCCTCATTGTTGCTACTACCGCTATTATCACCGATCGTCACCATCATCGCCGTCGCCATCACCATCGTCGCCATCGACTACTACTATTGCCATCGCTGTCGCCACCACCATTGTTGTCACTGCAGCTACCACCACCATCATCGCCATCGTTGCCACCACTATCACCACCTCCACTACTACCGACCACTGCAGCCACCTCTATTATTATTGCTGCTGCCACCACCACCACTATTACCACCGCCATTACCATTGTCGCCAACCACTACTTATTACTTTAAGATTAATTGAGAAAGAAAATAGATCGAGGATAATTTAGTATGTTTATTCCTAAATTACTTATAAATCCAACTAAACAAAGTAATATGTATTACACCCTTATTCCATTCTTTATAGAATTTCAATTCCATTCCTTTCTCATTTTATTCGATGAGCTAAACGTGTCGTAAGTTATTAAATTGCAGATTAAGTTTTGATGCCAAATGCTACAATATCATGATATAAATTCCTAGATGTTGGACTTTTCTTTTCATGTGAGATTTATGTTTTCTATTATTATTATTATTAATATTATTTTAGCAAAAATGATTAAAATTGTTTAGATTTTTGAAATATCGTGTGATGTTATTATGACGTTATTATATTTTTTATAAATTCATTTATTGATTACACATGATAATATTTTAAATGGATAAATTGAAGGAAATTAAGAAAAATAAATAAAGAAAATCCATTTCTATATAATAAACATACCATCGCAATAGCCATCACATATTTCATTTTTACCTTATCAAATTGGTTTCATTTCTTAGGCTCCAACAAAAAATTTCACAATTAAATTAATATATATATATATAAAGACAAAATCTATCATAAACATATAAAAAAAAAATGGTTGCTCAAGAAGCTCCATTTCACAAATTTAGGATTTTATTATATCCATTTTTTTCTGGAATTTATCGCTGAAGGAGCTTCAAGTTCAAGAAATAACATTACAACAAACAAACAGAACAATGTCCCGCTTCTCATCACAACATACCTTAATGCAAAGTAAAAATGTCATGCCATTACCTCTGTTCCTTCTCTTTGTTTACTTTCATGGGCAACTTCTGTTTGCACATTTTTGTATGTATATCTCCTTGCTATAATCACAAAAACACATAAATTCAGTCCATTAATGGCTGCTATAAACCAGAAAAATTTATCCAAGCGGCTCGACTTCAAATTCTCCCCTATCCAACTCTTCCTATCCGTGTTCTTAGTAACACGATTGATGATGATAATCAATAAATTGCTCAAGAAACTCCCACCTCCTAGTATACTAATATATAATGCGATCCCTAAAGTACGCATTGAGTCTGGTACTTGGTCATAGAAATACTCCTGCAATCCAACCAGACCGAACCCGTCTCCAAAACCGTGTATGAAGAGCTGAGGAGCCAGCCAAAACATGCTTAGGACCTCGTGTTTCACGGCTTTGATCCTCTTCATTTCTACCAATGCAGCTACAAGAAAGGCTAAAACTATGAAGACCATTCCGATTCCTACCCTTTGGAGTATGCTGATACCTCTCTCGCTGCCTCTGGCTTTTCTCAGCATTGGAGCAAGAAATTTTTCATAGAGAATGATGGAAGATATCATACCGGTCGCATTCAAAGCCATGGAGGAAGCTGGGGGGATCTCGAAATGAGGCCCTATTTTTCGGTTCATAGATGCAGCTTGCTTGACGAAGAAGGTCTGAGTTTGTGCATAGCTGACTCCATACATTAAGGAAGTCAACCATATGGGGATCATGCCTAAAACGAGCTTCACCTCTTCGACTTTTGTTACTGTTGGTAGTCTCCATGGATCGTGCATTTTTCCTGCTGAAGTTGCACATCTTTCCTCAATGATTGCTGCTTTGTCGAGGAACCTGTTCAAAAGTGTACAATCTGCTAGAGGAAAACTCAAAACTGCATCTGGTCTAATAGGTTTAACCTTTTAGATTATACGGCTATGGATCTAAATTTGTCATGGTATCAGGGCAGGAGCACCAAAATTTGATCCCCTACGACTCATTTAATTAAGTAATATACCTGATGCACTCCACTCAAAGGGAGAGTGTTAACCCAATAAAAAATCTCACCAGATGATAGCAGCTTAAATTTTTTGATCAAATGGCTGTGAATCCGTGTTCATCGTCATCACAAACAAGTTTAGTTGATTCATCCACTTCTTGAATTGCATTGTAGAAATCACAATTCGATCTCTTATAGAAACAAAGTGGTTCAAAAAAATTGTTATGATTTTGATTGAGACAGAACAAGAATAAAAATAAAGGGAAGAAGACCAAGTTGGACTATTATCATAAAATAAGCCGATTTTTGCAATTCGTTGATAATCTAAAATTCCAAACTTTGTTTACCTGAACCTATTGGTGTGGTTTAGGAGCCTTCCTTGAGCGTTTTCAGATCTCGAGACTTCGTGTAGTAGGGCAGGATTTGAAGGGCAAGGCAAATTTCTTTTCCTGATAGCTGAAACTACAACTTGGAAGATTGGTGTAAAAAGGCTTCCATCAGGAACTCTATACCGATAATACCGCCTTCCGACATAGAAGGCCACGATTGTTATTGCCATGACAATAGTAAGCACGACATTAGCAGCACCCCAACCCGCATTGTCCATAAGAAAAACTATGACAGTTACTCCCAGGAAAAGACCACAAGATAGTGCAAAATTCCACAAGCTGAAAAAGGACATTTTCTTCTTCCTCTCCCCTAGGTGATTGTCGTCGAATTGATCACCTCCAAAGCTTTCTAAGCAAGGCTTATACCCTCCTGTCCCTATGGAGATCAAGTACAAGGCAAGGAAGAACACCACTTCATGAGTCTTTGTTGGTCGGGTACATAAGCTATCCCGACAGGGCTTAAACCCTGGGATGTACTGGGACAGGGTCAGGAGGCTTAAACCCTGCATATTTTTATGCCAATGGAAATGTTAGTATTGAAAATATAAGCCTTTCGACTTGTTCTCACTTGCAATAATTGGGATAATTCACATCGGCACATCTTCTAATGACCCATACATTAGCAAATTACCGTCTATATGTATATGAAAAGTTGGTATACTGGAGGAAAGAAAACAGATGCATATAGGATGATTGAACATCATTACGATTATGTAGAATGAAAGATGAGATGATCATTTACAGCGAGATAGATGAGGGCGGATACAAGGACCAATATATAGCGGCCGGTGTAGGCATCTGCTAGGAATCCTCCAATTAAGGGCATCAGGGCAGTCACTCCAGACCAGTAGTTAGTGTTCTTTGCAGCTGTATCCAGGTCTTGATGCATAACTTTAGTCAGGTATTGAATGAGATTTGGACCCAAACCAAAATAGCTTAACCTCTCACTGAATTCAATAGCTGCAGCAGATTTAATTTGGAAGAATGTACAAATTACTATCTCTCTTGTCTATTAAAAAAAATGTTACTGCAAACACTTAATGATCGAAGAGGGGTGGATGGTAAATGTAACGAAAAAAGCTCGATAGAGTATAACATTTTATATCTATAAAATTAAAGAAAAAAAAAAAATCGATAGTTCAGATAACGATTTTCGGACTGTCCCACTGAATTGTATCTATCAAAGCAAAACTTTGCAGTATCAACTTCCAGCTATATGTATTTTTAGATAGAATTCCATATGTATAATCCTTTGTCCAAATTAGAACTTCCACTTTCTTAGAGCGCGTTTGATTTGTTGAAGATTTGGTGGTAGTTTGAAATGAACTTACGGCTTACTAGGATAAATAGATTTATCGGGTAAAAAAATAAACCATTTATATAAAAATATAGAACGAAAATAAATGAAACAACAAACAAGCCTTAGCATTGAAGCTTTAAATGTATACGCTCATATGTGGCTCATAAAGCTCTGCTATTTTTCACAAGGAAGTGAAATTCATAGAGTGATTACAACATTAACGAGAGAAGGACGATTTTTCCAAGAATTTAGTTTAGAGTCAAACCTTTTTGTTTTTGATTTCATTTTTGTTTTCGTTTTTTTTTTTTTTTAGATTTTCACACGGTAGTGTTATGGACTTATATATCAAAATTTTATTAATATATAAATAGTACATATAATACCCAATAATCAGTTTTTCAATTATAAAAGAAAGATAAAAAAAAAAAAAAAAAAGTTCACGGCCTCATGACCATATGACATGAAAATTTTGACCCTCCAATGGAACAGGAATCTCCCTTTCCTATCCCCGTATTATATATAGTTAACGCAAGGGGAAAAAAAATAAATAAATAAAAAGACAAACTATCTTTTATGCCATCTTCTTTCTCACAAGAACAGTATGCATGTCACGCGTCATCACTAAAATTTTCTATTTGTTAACATAGTATATATGGTTAATGTCAAATTCGATACCACAATATTAAATATTATACAGCTACAACAACGGTGGCTCGTAGTGGTAAGTGACAGTTATTGTTTACGTCCATATGACAAATGACCAAAGAATGCAGAAAAATGTACTTCATGCATAGAAAATGATGGCCTGTGAACACTGGTGGTTCCATGAAAGTGAAAGGGAAAATATTTAGGTTCCCCAAACTGGGCTTCCGAAATTGAAACGAGCCATGCAGTTGATGACGAGTTTACAGAAGCGTTGAAATGGGAATTCATATTTTGTTCGGACAGTAACTGTCGGAACAATTTTTTCGATCGGCCTATGATCACTTCTCGAGTGAAAAAGAATTCTGGAAAACGTTTTCTGCGGATCAAAACAAAATACAGGATGTGACAACAAAAAAGTTTGACGGGAAGAAACGTACTGACGATGAAAATAGAGGCTTTCCAAGCACCAGTTGAAGCACGAAGAGGAACCCTTCCCTTGTAGTTTACAGAAGAATCATGCACCCATTTGTCTCCATCACCATCACCATCAATATCCTTGATTGCTCGATCATGATTTTTCTCTTCGCTTTCACTTAGTTTGTCCATCCTCATCAGTTCCTCTCACTATAGGTAAAATGAAAGCTGCTTAGTTGGCTATATGAAAAGTCATTGCCGTGGAGCATAAATTATATGTTGATGAAGGAGGGAATTTAGCATGGACAAGGACATCTTGTGGTTGAGTTAGGGAATATTTTGCTTTGTGTTTTTTTTTTTTTTTAAATTTATGGAAAAAATGATACCCACAACTCATTTATTACCGAAAGCTCTTTAGAAACTATTTACAAAACGATGTTTTTTTACTTTAAATAGAGATAAAATATTAAATTGGGATAATAGGAGATTACGGTGTAGTCACTTAAAAGGTGACTATATAATATATTATTAGTTAATTTGGTTTGGATTACAGTATAATCTTTCAAATTATAGTAAAATTAAGATGTATTAATAGTAAAAGAAGTTATCGATACTCTTTCAGTTATCAATAATTCCTCATTTAACCATAAATTATCCTCAAATTATTGTAAATAAAGTCCACTAATACTTGAAAAGAATAAATATTATATATTTAATTTTAGATTACGGCAACTTAAAATTCAACATAATAAATTTCCTTACTTTATCTTTTCCTTACGAATGTACTTGGATTTATCACCTTCTGAGTATAGGAAAAATATGATACAGCAAAAAAGAAAACTTGTCGTCTACAAGATATTTGTTAGGGAACTTTTGTTTTGTTCCTGATTGATTGGGTCTTTATGGATCATGCTAGTGCAAAGTATTTATAATACATATACATAAAGATTGGATATCTTATCTATATTATTAAGTAAATACATATTATATTAGACTTTGTGCTATTTCAAAATTTATTAACAATAATTGAATTACTACTAAGTCTTTTCCATATTATTAAAATCTGTCCTTTTTAATTGCTCTATATCAAACTATATAAGTTCCACAATTCTATATTTTGTAGAGATAATCAAAATTACCCAAGGTATTTTTCAAATTCCACTCTCGCTCTACACATTCAAGTTTTTCTTATTCAAATATCTTAAATTTAACCATACTTATTTTTATTACACATATTATGGTTGTGTCGCCCATTAATTAGTCATATGCTAAATCTTTTCTTTCTAGATTTAGATATTCTAAAGTTATTTTCTCTAAATATTTGTCAAAAACTACGATTTAAAAACTATATATTAAATTAATTTGATTTTTTATGTCAATAATTATCTATATATGTTTTTTTTTTCCCTTAGTTCAGATTTTCTCAGACGATTAGTTTTTAATATATGATCGATTTTATCGATATATATGGTCGTTTTGATTTTCTTCTATAAAATTTGCTAATTGGCATGGTGGATTTGTTTTCAAATAGGATAAATATATTTATGTTGTGCAAGGGTTTCCTCCACGGATCACCTAGTTACAATTGTCAAGAACCACATAAGTCATATTTACATTTTTTTTTTTTTTTTTTGCAGTAGGTTAACAATTAACAAGTGAAAATTTTAATAAAACGATAGTAAAACATATTGGTCTAAAGGAATAATCGACAATTTGCATTGAGATAAGACTAGATGCCATTAATGTGTAATGACCAGATAAGACTGAAAAAAAATTGATAAAAGAAATAGAAGAAAAGGATGACTGGATTAGTCAGTAATAGTGGGTGAAGTATAGAGATCCCTTCCCATACTTCTGTCCATTCTCCAGTAATAAGTAACAAATATAACCTTTATACCAAGCTTAGCTTTTCTAGTCTTACGACGCTCCAAATGTCCATTCACTTCATTAAATAAATGGATAATTGAAGGAGAGACGAACGGTGGAGAGGGATAGAGAACCTCTGAAGAGGAGAAAAAGGAAGGATAATATGGTCATTTACTTTCTATTACAAGTCTATTTGGATTTTCTTTTTCAACTAAATAATGTAAAAAAACTACTACAGATCTATACTCCTAACGTATAGGGATTTTATTATGGATTTAATAAATTCGATGAAGTGAACGGGTTGTAAAATTATGTATTGTGGCAATTTTGTGACATATTCTTATAATTTGAAATTGCTTGTAATATTTACCATCCTTAGTAATACATGACAGATATGACCCTCCTACCAAATGTAGCAGTTTAACGATTGTCACGTTTTATTTTTATTGTTTCAAGTACTTACATAGTTTTATTTGAAATAAGGTTCTTAAAATTTTGGAGAGCAGTAGCAAATCACTTGTCCATCCATCCATTAGTTCCTTAAAATAGTGTAAATAGACAAAACAGGCCAAGGATGGGTTAGGGAATAATTTGCTTGTGTTTGGTTTTCTACAGATGGGAAACAATACATCCAATGCCTTTCGATTCCAAAAGAAAATAGATGTTTTAATCAAGTCAAATAGCATGGATTCCATCTTGTCGTTACGAGATAGATAGGATTTCTTTCCATAAAAACGAGAAGACTATATAAAAAAGGAAAAAATATACACAAATTAGCTCCTTAAATTTGAAGAAAATATAATTTAGCACTAATTCTAAATATTCCAAATAAATTTTATGAACTTTACGATATGATTTGAGAGGTTCTCTTTTTTTAGAACAGGTTTAATTTAGTAGTATGAATATAGATCTCATAATTAGATGAATAAGATATTATTTTCCTTTTATGGTAATTGTAATATTATAGTTGAAAGAAAAATAAAATAAAATAAAATAAAGGGGGTCATAAAAAATTTCAGTTGAGATTATTCATGGAATTCCTAGCCTATACTGTGGTCGTTATTTCCTCTGCCGTAGCGCGCAAGTGGCAACTTTTGGTGAACCCTGTAGCGCTACTTTGTAATTTCTTTTAGAATTTAGTTAGCAATTGTTCAACACATTGTTTATTCTAAACCCCTTTCCTTTTGCAAAAAACGTAAGGAATTTATTTGCACAATATGAAGATTAGGATTTTAGTTATATATCTTCGGAATGTTTCCAAGCTCATTTTCCTATTTGGCCAACACAAGAATAGTATGTAATCTTATCATGTGATAATTCGTTTTCTACGTTTTACTTGGATAGTTAGCAACTGTATAATTTTTGTTTGTGGGAGAACCAAATTTATTCCATCATAGCCGAATGAAGGGGGGAGAATCGATGTTACAAACCATTGGTCAGGCAAGCTAGACTAGTTTGACTGGGGTTATTTTAATTTTATTTGAATAAGAAGAAATTCCGTGAATAGTATATATCATGCGAAATTACCCATAGTATATAGTTATTAATTTGATTCCAACAGCTAGAGTACCAGTGGATAGTTACCTGAACTACTACTACCAATATTATCATATGTTTAAATATAATTAATAGTTATACATATACTTATCCGCTAATTCAATTTGACATTGAACTATTGGTTCACGAGCCGGTTTTATGGGCCTTAAATTGTGGGTTTTGTCTTTTTTTTTTTCCAAATTTCCTCAATCATTATAAATAATTTTTTTTTGAAATTTCCATCAATTATTATAAATAATTTGTAGCCTATTTGTCTATTTTTTTCCTAACTAAATCTAAAACTTTATATCGACATGTTGACCATTGTTGCTTGTGAATTGAATTTCCCTCAACATATATAAATATTATATGTAGTATATTATATATTATATAGATATAGTATAGTATAGCATATATTATATATATAGTATATTAATTATTATATATTATATATAATATATATTTGTTTACAATATATTATATATAGTATGTACATAATATGTTTGCATTATATATATAATACATATGTATATTTTATTATATTATATACATATTTTAAATTTCGGGGTTCGCTTGGCCTTGAACTAATGGGCCAACTGGAGGTTCGGTGTGTAAGATTGGGGCCTGACAACCGACCAATTTTTAAATGTTGAACCGTTTGGGCCCGACGGTTCAATAGTTGAAACCGGCCCTTGTATAGCTCTAGTTACACATTATGTGTATTTTTATGTGGCATGTATTGTTTATTAAATTTTTTTTTTCCATTTGAACCCACAAGTTACTTATGTTAATCAATTTTCATGGGTTTAGAAATGAGAAAGTTGGACCAGACTAGAGAAAGTAAAATTTTAATAAAAATCAATACTTTTTGCTAAAAAGTCCTAATTTTGTTTAATCATATATGCGTACTTTGACTTTAAAACCTGCTTATGACCTTAAAGATCCTTTAATCCCTTATACCAGATATTTAACCATCAAATGACCAAAAGGGATGCCTATATCATTTCCAACCCATGATCTTGCAAAGAAAGAAGATAGTGAAGCATTAATTGTGCAAGATGAAGAAAGGCCAAAAAAAAAAAAAAAGATTGAAGAAATAGTTGTGCAACATAGTCACATTAATAGGATTGGTGACAAACACATATCTTAAGAAAATGCTATGGTACTATAGTGAACATTAAAGATGTAGCAAAAGGTAGAATATAAGAATCTAAGATTATTTGTATTATAATGAGTGGTTGCTATATGCTTTTTTATTTTTTATTTTCTTTATTAAAACAAATATACATAGTTTATTAAGATATCAACCATTGTCTTTAGACATCTCTAAAGAGGAATTGAGTCTAGAAACAAAAGAAAAAATAAAATCAAGTTAGATAAGCTTCTAGAGAGCGGATTGGGGGTTTAACCACCAATCCATGGGATACTTCCCTTTCCTAGTATATGAAGCTATTCGATTAGCTATAGAATTAACCTTCCTATTAATAGAGTGAAAACTGAAAGAAAAATTATTTTAGCTGCCTTGATGGACCATTTGCTTAATGTTAGCTTAATGAGACATAGAAGCCTAATGAAGAGATAGTTTTTCACTGTTGATAGCTTTGATAACAACCTTGCAATCTGACTAAAAAATAACCTATTTCCAACCATAGACTAGAGCCTTCCTTACTCCTTCCTTGATAGACTGAAACACCACCTCTTTCGCATAGATATCGCATACGTACCTTGAAAAACCCTCCATTACTTGACCTTTGCTGTCTCAAACCACTCCTCTCACTACCGTTCTTCCTTTCAATGATACCTAAGAGCCATCAACATTTATTTTCAGAACAAATCCCATCGATCGAGACCAAATCTCCCTTCTACTTTCTCTATCAAACAACTTCGTCACCTTTATATCCTTAAAAAAAGCCTTGGCACTATTGATGATGATGAAAGGACTTTGTTTTCCCCTTCATACATAGCCTTACACCATGCTTTTTAGATCTGCTAAGCAATCATATAAACTCTATCTTCTACTTTATGTTGAATATGATAAAAACCACTGCACAAAGGTTGTAACTTTGGACTAATATACCAATATACCCAACGCTCTTAGCTAAACCTCCTTTACCCACTCGCTATACAACAAGGTGTGCTCAATTGAATCCTCCTCTTGACATAAAGGACAGTAAGGAGATCAACGATTAGTCTCTTGTGTAGATTATCCATAATAGGTAAGGATGTTATCTTAAATTGCCAAGGGAAGTGGCATACGTTAGGCAAGGTATTAACTTTCTACACTTTCTTTTGTTGCTCTTTTGATAAAACCCTAGAAGATGTAGCTCTTGATGGTGTTCTATCATTTGCTTCTTTTCTTATTATTTGATAGGCAAATTCGATAGTACATGTGCCTTGTTAATCTCATGGCTAAACAATGGAGTCAGAAATCTCAATCCTTTGTAAAGGTATATTCTTTGTAGCCTTTGCTCGTAAATTGTTTATTACATGCTGTAGTGGAGATAGATCCCATCTTCTTAGTTCTGCATCTATCACATCTAATAAAGAATTAAGCTTGAAATTATCCAGTAAAGGAATCCACCTATGTGACTAAACATTAATTCTTTCCCCTATACCCACCTCCGTAGTGCTTACTTAAATAAGATATTCTTCCCTTCCAAAATACTACTCCATCCCAACGATGCTTTACTCCCTCTAGTAGCCACCTTAAAGTTTCTATTTGGAAAATAGAGTTCATTAAGAACCCAAACCCATAAAGCATTTCACTTGTTTCTATTCTCCAAGCAAGCTTAGTCAAGAGAGCTAACTTAAAATTGTGAAGGTCTTTGAATCCCAAACCACCCTCCTCCTTAGGCTTAGTTAGAGTATCCCATGCTATCCAACGAACTTTATTCTCCTCCCTGCATTGACCCTACCAAAATTTTGCTAACTTAGTATTGACTTCATTACACCACTCGATAGGGAACTAGAAACACGTCATAGAATAAGTAGGTATTATAAAGGCAACTCCATGTAGCAAAATCTCTCTTTTTGTTACACTCAACATACTCATCTTCCATCTCTTTCATTTTTTTGTAGATTTTTTCCTTAACAAAAGACAAAGCCTCATTCTTGGATTTATTCTAAAGTGTAGAAAGACCTAAATAAAATCCCAGGTCATCAGTAATATTTAGACACAACCTACTAGCAATCTCTTCTTTGGTGTCCAATGGTACATTTGAAGCAAAGAAAATGCTAAATTTAGCCATGTTAACCTGTTACCTTGAAGCCATAAATACTCATGAATACAATTTATCAAAGTTGTCACTTCCTCAACTTTTGCCTCTAAGAAAAAGAGGGAATCATTAGCAAAAAATCTAATGGGTTAACCTAGGACAAGTATTTACAAAATTATATTTACAAAATATTCCAAGAAGAGGATTGTAAAAGTTTATAGGTTTACAATACTCAATATATTCATAAGTAGTGGAAAATTAGAGGACCACTAAAGGAGACCTAGTACTTTTCCTAAAAGTTAATAAAATTGACAACCAGAACAAAAGTTTAGCTAATTCTTCTTGTTACTCATTTCCCAACCTCGTTTTCTAATCTTTAGCACAACACAATCAGGGTTATCAATCATATTAGTTAGATGCTGTGTATCAGGGTCCCTTTTTGTAACATTCCTGTACTAGTAATGGGCTATTCTGTTGTACATATTGTAACATTGGGGGGGGGGGGGGGGGGGGTGACTTCTTTTTTCATTTTAGCTGGGGCCTTTCTATTATTAGAAATTTATACTTTTAGAAAGTAATGTGATTTCACCAATTTTAATGTCTCCTCCTGCCAAACCCAAAAATGTCCGTAAAGCTCTTTATGAGGGTTTACGAGGGTGTGAGTACTTTTCTAGATTGAAGCTTTTACTCACTACGTAGGTTGATCATGACCAACAACACCTGTTACATACACATTACTCCCGTGTACATATATTGTTGCCTTGTATTATTGTCGGAATTAATAAAAGTGTGCCATTCATTTTTTCATTCGTGCTTGTGTCCCTTATATTCTATTGGCTTTCTTCCTTATCTGTGTTGTTTATAGGTTTAAGCGTTATTAGCCAGTGTTGTATGCCAGTTAGGCTTGCTTATTATTGTAGAGGTAGGACAGTAAGCACCGTATGGTCTATTTGTACGCTAGAGCAAGCCCTGGATCGTAATGGTTGGTATTAGAGCGTAGGTTATTCCAGTGGGAATGACTATGACACAATAAAAGGAAGTGAGCAAGAGGCTAGATAGCTTGAAGGAAATCCTCAAGGGATTGTCTAAGTAGATGGATGATTTGGTCATACTATCGATAAAAGTAGATGAAGTTAAGGCTAATCATCAAGATATGAATGCTAAGATGACCAAGATGGTTGAGAATTTTGGTGTGACAGTGCAGACACTTAGAGAGGAAATGCACGTGACGACTGATGAAGCAAGACAACAATTAAAGACTCAAGTGGAAGACTTAAGAAGATAAGTTATTACTCGTGCTTTAATTGAGACTGTTGAGGAGTTAAGGGCATAAGTAACTATTTTGACTTGGGTTATGGGGAATGCGCTTGCACTTGCCCCTGCCCCTACCCTTGCTCCTGCCCTTACCCCCATACATGTTCCTACTCATGTAGGACATCTAAAGATGCCTGAGCCCAAGGCATTCACTAGTGTAAGGGATGCCAAGTTATTGGAGAACTTTCTATTTGATATGGAGCGGTATTTTATCGCTGTGGGAACAAATGATGACAGAACAAAGGTCACCATTGTTGTAATGTACTTAACTAGTGATGCCAAGTTATGGTAGCATACCAAGTATGAGGAGATCTAAAATGGTAATGCTCATGTAGATACATGGGTTTAGTTGAAGGTTGAGTTGCGGACTTAGTTTCTTCTTGAGGATGTTGAGTATAATGCCCGAAAGAAGTTGAGAGAACTTCGATAGGGTGATGACATTAGAAAGCATGTCTGCGAGTTCTCGATATTGATGTTGGACATCAAGAGCATGGTTGAAGATGATAACCTATTCTATTTCCTAGAAAGATTGAAGCCCTATGCTAGGAACGAGTTGTAGAGGTAACGAGTTACCAACTTGGCTACAACGCAGCAACAGCTGAGTGCTTAACTGACTATACTTATGATAACAATAGGAAGAGCGTATCGACAAGGCACGAGGGTGGAAAGTCAATCAAGTCGAGCAAACCCAAGAGTGGGGGAGCCTTAAGTTCATGTAGTAGTAGTAGTAACATTGGAGAGAGTCAAAGGAAATCCTCTAACTCTTACTAGTCCTAAAAGAGTAGGATAACCAATGGAGGTAAGAAGCCATCATTCTTATGTTTTTTGTATAATGGCCCACACAAAGTAGCTGAATGTCTACATAGGGTTGTACACAATGTTATAGCACGAAAAGCAAAGAGTGTTTGCCAAGATGAAGAGTCAGGGAGTGTTGGGGAGGATCAACCCCAAATGGGTGTGTTACAAATGTTATTGACTGTTAGAAAGAGTTCCTTAGTGTGACGTAAGCCCAAGACAGACAATGAGTTGATGTATGTCCAGTTGAGCATCAACGGCAAGAGTGCTAGTATAATGGTAGACTCTGGCACTACCAACAACTTCATTGATGTGCTTGAGGTGGAAAGGTTGGGGTTGGTGCTTGCTGAAGACACTAACCAAATTAAAGTTGTTAACTCTATGGCCCATCCTATTCGAGGAGTTACAAGAGGAGTGAAAGTGAAGGTTGGAGATTAGAGTGGAAATCTTAACTTTATAGTTGTTCCATTAGATGACTTAAGCATAGTCCTTAGAATAGACTTCTTGAGACAGGTTAGAGTTGCTTTCGTGCCCGTAATAGATTACTTGTTATTCATAGGTGAAAAGCCTTACTGTGTGACAATATAGAGGAATAGGGCAAGCAACAATGGCAAGGAAGGGAAGAATATTGGGGCTATGATGCTATCAGCACTCCAATTGAAGAAAATGGCTTAAACATCAAG
Organism: Lumnitzera littorea; assembly: GCA_024138015.1. NCBI lineage: Eukaryota > Viridiplantae > Streptophyta > Magnoliopsida > Myrtales > Combretaceae > Lumnitzera > Lumnitzera littorea. Next base: position 98,671,139 of record JAMXBB010000005.1, on the reverse strand, counting down.
AGCCGACTTTCTTGGCTGTCCTTATAGAGGAAGAGGAAGCCGGAAAGACGAAGATACTAGAGGCAATAGAGAGTGTCCTGAAGGAGTATGATTATGTGATGCCTGATAAGCTCTCGAAGGAATTATCTCCCAGACAATTAGTGGACCACGAGATTGAGCTGATTCCTGGTGCTTAACTACCCATTAGAGCTCTTTATAGAATGTTGCCCCCCAAACTTATTGATTTGAAGAAGCAGTTGGATGAGTTATTAGAGGTAGGCTTCATTTGACCCTCAAAAGCACCATATAAGGCTCTTGTTTTATTTTAGAAGAAGCAGGATGGGAGTTTGAGATTGTGTATTGACTATCAGGCTTTAAACAAGCTGATAGTAAAGAATCATCATCTAATTCCTCTAATTGTTGATCTGTTTGATCAACTGAGCAGGCCTAAGCATTTTACAAAGCTAAATCTTTGCTCAAGATATCATTAGGTTTGCATTGTTGAGGGTGATGAGCCCAAAATGATGTGTGTAACCTAGTATGGCACTTATGAGTTCTTAGTAATGCCCTTCAATCTCACCAATGCTCCTACGACATTTTGTACCTTAATGAATAACGTATTTTGTGAATATTTGATAAATTTGTATTCGTTTATCTGGACTACATTATTGTATATAGCAGGACATTGCAAGACCATGTGAAGCACGTATGAATGGTTTTCAAGAAGCTACAGGAGAATTATTTGTATGTGAAGCATGAGAAAGTTGCCTTTGCCTAGAAGCGCATCAACTTCTTGGGTTATGTTATTGAAGAAGGGTAGATCCAAATGGATATAGCTAAGGTGGAAGTAATCAGGCAATGGCCAATACCCAAGAGTGTAACAGAGTTGCGGCCCTTCTTTGGACTCATAAATTACTACAAAAGATTCGTTGAAGGATATTCCTGCTTAGTTGCACCCTTTATAGATTTGTTAAAGAAGGACTAAGCATGGTCATAAGATGAGAGCTGTTAGAGTACCTTTGAAGAGTTAAAGCGTGTAGTAACGGAGTAGCTAGTCCTTGCACCTTTTGAAGTCCATACAGATGCCTTAGACATTGCATTAGGAGGAGTGTTGATGCAAGAGGGTCATCTAGTGGTATACAAGAGTAGGAAGCTGAATCAAATGGAGCGTAGGTATTCAGCCTAAGAGGAGTTACTTGTAATCATTCACTGTCTAAGGACCTGGAAACACTATTTGCTGGGATCAAAGTTTCTAGTGAAGACCAACAATTCTACTGCTAGCCGTATATTTACTTAACTAAAGCTTTCGACCAAGCAAGCAAGATAGCAAGAGTTTTTTTGCAGAGTTTGATATGGAGATTGAGTACCGTAGTAGGTAAACTAATAAGGTGGCAGATGCCTTAAGTAGGTGAGTTGATTTAGCATCCTTAGTGCAAATTACACACTAGTCAACGAATCAAATCTTGACTTTAATTCAAGAGCAAACCAAGTAGCATATAGGTCAAGACCTGTTAGCCAAAAATCTCAAGCAATTGGTTGAGGAAGGGAAGACTCATAGATTTTGGGTAGAAGGTGACGTCATTTACACAAGGGGGTACCAATTGTATGTCCCGAAGGTGGGTAACTTGAGAAGGGCACTCATGAGAGAGTGCCATGATACTCTGTCTATTGGACATCCTAATTGGCAAAGGATACTAAGCTTGTTGAAGCAGGGTTATTACTGGTCGGATATGAAGGAGGATGTGATGAGTTATACGAAGACTTGCTTAACTTATTAGCAGGACAAAGTTGGGAGGCAGAAGGCGGCAGGCTTATTGGAGCCACTTCTAGTACCATCTTGCCCATGGGAAAGCGTCTCCATGGATTTTATCACTTCCTTACCAAAAGTAGGGGAGTACTCATCTATTTTTTTTTATCGACCTTCATTCCTACTATGAAGAGCCTAAGTGCAGAAGAGATAGCTTAGCTTTTCTTTAAGCATGTAGTAAAGTTTTGGGGTGTACCCCAGAATATTATGAGTGATAGGGATGCCAGGTTTATAGGAAAGTTTTGGACAGAGTTGTTCCACCTCCTAGGTTCTAAGTTGAGCATGACCTCCAACTACCATTCGCAGAGTGATAGGCAGATAGAGAGATTTAATGGTTTGCTAGAGGAATACCTTCATCACTTTATCAGTGCCAACCAGAAGAATTGGGTTGACTTGTTGGATATCACCCAATTCTATTTCAACATCTAGTGGACTTCTTCCAACAAGAGCCCTATAGAGATCGTTACAGGTTAGCAACCATTATTACACCACACAGTGGCAGCACCATATAACAGAAGATGCTTAAGAGCTTATCAATTCATTAGGGATTGGAAGCAAAGTTCAAAAGTAGCAAAAGCGTACCTTAAGAAGGCTTCCAAGAGGATGAAGAAATGGGTAGATTAGAACTACCGACCTAGAGAGTTCAATGTTAGAGATTAGGTCTTCATAAGCTTCTTCTATAACAAGTCAGATCATTGAGGAACAAGGACATAAGATTGATCTAGAAATACATTAGTTTGGTTCCTATCATCTTGAAAGTTAGAAGAGTAGCATATAAAGTCAAGCCTCCTGCATGGTTGAAGATCCATTTAGTTTTTCATGTCAGTGTCTTAAAGCCATATTATCCAAACATGAAAGACTCATCTCGCAATGTGTCTGAGTGGTCACATGTTAAGATCAAGTTCAACCTGAGTTAAGCCATATAAGACATTCTTACAGAGCGAAAAGTCGGAGATCTTGCTACTAGAGAAGATCATAAAGAATATTTGGTTAAGTGGAGAGATCGAGGAGAAGAAGATACTAGTTGGGAGACTAAAGAAGACGTCAAGCCCCTATCCAAGAGAAAGTTAGCCTTGCCAGCCAGAAGACCTTCACCACCAAATCCAAGCTCCAGTACATATTACCAAGGACGTTAATAGAATTAAGTGGGGGAGGATGTCAATATAATTAAGTGGGGGGAAGATGTTAGGGTCTCTTTTTGTAACATACTTGTAGTAACAAAGGGTTATTCTTTTATACATATTGTAACATAAGGAGACATTTTTTTTCATTTTAGTTAAGGCCTTTCTATTATTAAAAATTTTCACTTTTAAAAAGTGATGCCATTTCACCAATTTTAATGTCTTCTTTTACCAAGCCAAAAAATGTTTATAAAGCTCTTTATGGGGGTGTGAGTATTCTTTTGGATTGAAGCTCTTACTTACCACGTTGGTTGATCATGATTGACGACACCTGTTATATACACATTACCTTCGTGCATACACATTGTAGCCTGGTATCACCATCAAAATTAATAAAAGTATGTTATTTATTTTTCCATTTGTGCTTGTGTCCCTTATATTTTGTTGGCTTTCTTCTTTGTCTGTATTGCTTACAAGTTTAGGTCTTGTTGGCCAGCGTTGCGTCTGAGTGAGGCTTGCTTACTACTATAGTACTATAGAGGTATGATAGTAAGCACCACTGTCCGTTTGTATACTATAGAAAGCCCCGGATAGTAACATCGGGTGTATATAAGTAAATGCTATTACATGACGTTATCCGGTTTGTGATGAAATTAGAGAAATTTCACTTACTCTGATTTGAGGAGAAGGGTTTGATGTCGTGTACTAATGAATCAAAGCCAAATCGAGGCTTATATAATGGAGAATATTCTTCACCCATAACTACCTTTGAACCATTATCCCTAACCTTACTGCGAGTCCTTCTCTTATCACTTAATTCGATTAAAGGTGAGAAAAAAGAACATTTCAACTATCCTTATCAAAGGGTTCGTATTTGGCTCGATAACCTTAGTTACTCCCCTAGTGGGTTGCGATGCATGTTGGATTATAAATTAGGCTGAGTTTGAGTTAGTTTATTTTTTGGGTGATCAATCAATTCAAGTAATCCATACACAACAATATGCACAAAACATCCATAACATGGAGCTCAACTCCTACAACAGCAACAAATGAATATTTAGGTACATGCATAGCATACGTTCAAGCAGATAGATTACAACCACAAAAAAGAAAACCAAAGTCTTCAAGTATTATAAGATAATACTTCAAAATACCATGAAGTATCGATCCCATTTACCTTGATGTAGTGTCACATAATCCTTAAACGCTGTGAGTGCCTTCGTTGATGATTCGTAAAAATTTAATACACAATTTTAGTGTTTATTCACCATATGAAGTAAGGGTTTATTTTTCAATATTAGGTATGTTTTTAATCTGATTTGAGTAAGTTTCCTTAATCCTTTATTAAGTTTTAATTAAGTGAGGTAAGTTTTGACTAAGTTTCTAACTGAGGTTTTGACCTATTATCTTAATTTAGGTTCTTAACTAAGAAGTTTTTTATTTACATTCTAACCTTGCCAAGAGTGTAGAGTCCATACAAACCACCTTTTAACCTACTGTTAGATTCTTAGTGTGCTTAAAATATTCAATGTGGGGCTACATTATGACCTAATTTATGATAAAGTTTCTAATCCCACTGTTACTTCTACACTTCATTACATCACAGTTAAACTCAACATGCCTTGAGTTATAAACCATAACAAGCTTGCATTTACAACATAACAACAACCAAACTTCTACAGCCACCCATTACACTTTTCGTCAAAGCTTCACATATGTATCATTTCTTAAGAAAACCATAAAGTTAAGCTTACTTATTACTACATTCTAATCTCAAACTCATAAACAGTTAATTGAAAACTTTAGATCACTTATTTTTAGTTGTTGCATATCAATGAAAATAGATTTAAAACATGTTTTTGTACAAATTCAACAAAGCTCTTTTGAAAAACCACTTCCAGCTCACTGTTTCATAGAAAAGAAAAAATTTTCCCAAAACTCAACGAATCAATTTGAAAATCCAACGACATAGCATCAAAATATAACATTTTAGAAGCCTACTCATGAAAATTTAAGTTAAAACTTCAACAATTAGCTCTTTGAGAATGCAATAAAAAATAAATGGTTAGGAAATTTTTCTTAAGGATTGTAAACCTTAGAAAAATCGATAGTTTGAACTTTAATTTAAGTTCAAGTGTTCTAAACTGTATAATGAGTCGATAAGGCTAATAACAATAAAAGATTATGAAACTTAATAAATCGAATATAACACTGATAATAAAAATCCTAAAAATTGATCGAAACCCTAAATCGCGTATTAAAACTCTAAATCTGATTTATGCACAATTAACCAAAATTGAACCTGAATTTGATCAAAACCCTAAAATTATAACTTTAAGCCTATAAAATAGTTAAATATCACTCAATAGTAATATAATTATAGTTGATTGCAATTATCGACTAAATCGCGTAATCACGTAGAATTTTTAACGAAATCGTTACTATAACTTGTAAAAATTATAATTGTAATGAGTATCAATTAAATTCATAAATTTTCACAAAATTCCAAAATTAATTTATGATGATTATTTTTATGATTTTTAGGTTTAGAAAAATTACATATATTTATTTTTAATTTCTATTTTCTTCCTTTTTCTTTCTTTCTTTTTCTCTTTTCTTTCTTTTCTTCTCTTTTCCTTGCTGTCACGTCTTGAAAATCAAAAGAAAAAAATCAAAAGCTAGCAGCCCACGTGATGCATTTCAATTGCCAAGTGTTGATTTTATAAAAAAAGAAAAATTAGAAATGATTACATTGTCTTATCCTCATAAATGTAGAGATTAGGTTATTATTTTATTTTATTTTCTTTTCTCCTTAAAATTGCTAATCATGTGGAAACTAAAACAAGAAGAGAAATTTGGAAAAATTTTGAGAAAATCAAATCAAAAACACAAAAAGAAAACCAAGAAGAAGAAGAAGAAGAAGGGGAAAAAGGATAAGGAAAATTAAGATTAATATAAGTATAATAGGTAAGTATAATTATTTTGGTAGTATATATGTATATTATATGGTATGTACATGTATATACTAAATATTTGTGTTGTATTTTATTAAATATTACATTATATATACATGTATCTATGCATAAGTAGATAACTTAAGATATATATATATATATATATATATATATACTATAAGGTAAAATATATGGTATATAACTATACATATGTGTATAAATAAGAATACATGAATATATGTATGTGTACATAAGAATATGTTAAGTAAGTATTTATTATTTTCACAAAATAAATATAGATATATACATATATGTGTATACGTGAAATGATTATGTATGTATATATGTATACAAGCTTTATTTTTGTTGAGCCTGATTTTTCGTTTTTTTTTAAATTGATTTCTCATTTCCTTATTAATACTAAACCATAACCCATTTAATATTAATCCTCGACTAAAGAAATTAGGAAATTCCGGTTTTTTATTGAAAATAATTTTTAGAGTTGCCACCCGACTGGAGTTAGGAAAAGAAAAGAAACCGTAACCAATCGGGTAGATTGATTACGATTTAGTTACCGATCTTTGATTTTAATTTGAATAAAGAACTAGAGGGTTTCGAATTTGGGGGCTAGCATATTAAACCCTAACGGGTATCACAATTTATTTACCGAAATTAGAATTATTCTTCTAATTATAATATTCTTAAAGAATAAATAAATAAATACATAAAATCAAAAGAAAAAAAAAAGAACCTAAGTTTCTACATATTTTATCCTCGCCCCGAAGGTGCTTACTTATCCGCTAGCCGGGATCAGACGCTTATAGTTCTTTCAAAAAATATTTAATGGGTTGATTTATTTTAATTTTAAAAATTGCCCGAGTTTACGTTTTTAATTTATTTGGTTTATTTAAAAAAAATTTAAAGGGTCCTAACTTTTAAGTATTGTTGTTTTATAAAAAATATTCTAACAATCCTATTTTTAAAAGGATCTTTTATTAATTTTATTTTAAAGAAAAAAAACAACTTTCTATATGATAAATCCTTAAATAAGATCAAATCTTAAAGAAAAACTAATCCTAATAATCTTTAAACTAATATATATATGTATATATATATATAGGTATATATCTATATTACTACTCTTAAATAGACATTTACTTAAATCAATACTTAATCTATAAGAAAACTAATGCTAAAAGGAACACCTAAGTTAATATATATATATATATATATCTATATCTATATCTCTACTTGTTATACAATCTCTTACCTAAATAAAATCATATCATACAATATTCTTGATATCTATAAGAAAACTAATATTGAAAAATCTCCTAATATATACATATCTTATACATATTATGTTATAGGAACAAGGATAATAATAATATAATATGATTATAATAACAACTATATAAAAAATGTAACCCTAAAAATTCCCTAGGCTAAATATATTTATATCTNCAATTATATGATTTAAATAATTATTAAATCATAATATATTAAGAAAAAGCTAAAATTAATATTTATAATTTTTTTAAAATTAAAATAATAAATTTTGTGATATTTTTATATCACAATTTAAACTGTAAGTCACAATGTCCAAAACAGACTTTGCTAAGAGAAAATACATTAAAAAACGATCAAAATGGATTATAAGTCCATAACAATCTGAGCTAAAATGAAAAAGTTATACGTAATTCGATAAAAAACTTGAATTGACAATTTCGCATAACTAGGTGAAGTAAACTTTACAAATTACAATACTAGTTTAGCTTTAAATTTCCAAACTTACAAATTTTTATTATTCTCAGGTGATTTTGACATTGACCTTGGGCTACCACCAGATTATTACAACCCTTGAGTCGACTATGGTTGAGTGAGTTTTTCTTGATGATTCCATACTTATTTGTGTTTATAATTAGTGAATATAAGTTATGATCAATAATTGAATGTTATATGGGGTTGGGTTATGCTTGTGTATGATAATTGGTTGTTAACGGTGAATTTACTTTAAATTACAATAATATATTGATTGTTGCATAGTAGATTTACTAGGAATTGATTGTTTGTGACTTTAATTGATCACTAAATAATAAGACCTAACTTTACTTAATTAGAAAAAGTTAACTTGAAACACGCATAATCATACATTGCATAACTAATTTCGACAGTTACTTTACATGAAGGTAACAAGAGGCCGTATGTAGGTTGATTATTTGATTGTTATAGATTTCGTACGGTGTACACGTATGATATGACCTTACCCTGACCCACGGCATTACTAGGCATTGGAGGCGCTAACCGCCTGGCTAAGGGTCGAGTCAAGAGGCCTTTGTTTAGGGGTGAGTGAGAGTTGCATGAACCTACTCACAATTATATGTAGAACTCGTTTTTGATAAAATTGATAATGGATATACCATTACATTTTAAAAACGAAACGCGGAGTATCGTTATGAGATAAGTTCTAGTATGATATCCGGATTTGACTGTGCTGATGTATCTCCAACCCTGACTTTGAAAGGCGTTAAATCTAAGTTGCATGCAATACCTTGTCACCTGCATGTATTTGTTTGGCATACTGGTTGACATGCATTCATTTGATTGAACTTTATTGTTGTATAACTTGATTGTTGTATGGTTAAAGGGATTATCTTATTAAGCTAATTAGCTTATACCCTTATAGTCTTCTTTCGCAGGTTGAGTTATTCGTGGAGTCGAGCCGTCGCATGCCCGAGGTTAGTGGTTCATCAGGGGGTCGATGTGGGAGTATGACGTGTTTGAAGTGTTCATATGACTGTTTATCTAGATTATAGATATGAATATATGATAAACTGATATTAGTTTGAGTTAAAAGTTCTAAAAACTTTATATTTGTAAATTTTTATATAAATAAATTATGTGTTATGTTTCTATATTTTATTATTGTTATCATGAAATGATATTATTTATGCTTGCGTAACTCTTGGTTGTTAGTTGTAGTTATAGCCATGTGTATCGTATAAAGGGTCGTTGATTATAAGGGAATTCAATTTACAGCTCTTTGTACGGTATACGGCGACTACCACGACTAGCCCCTTCGGGTCGTGATAGGGATCCTATACTAGCGCTTAAAATTTCGAAAATATGATTTGAGATTTGAATTCCTCATGCAAAATACTTGGAATAACTTAGTTTCAAAATTTTTGAAGGTCATTTACTATTTTTACAAAATTTTGGTTACAAACATAGAGGATTAATCACCTATTAGATCTTGGTACTTTGGCCACTGTAGGGAAGAGGGGTTGTATCAGCTTGGTTTGGCAATAGCTACTCCTTCAGGTGTGCTGTCCTTCCACTTCCAGGTTATGGTTGTTCTTGGAAACTCTTCAACCCTTTAACTTACCTAATTTTCTTCCCTACTTGCACTTTCTCAAACTTTCTCTAATATTTTTCTAAACTTCTAAAGGATCAAAACTCTCAAAAGAAAGGTAGGTAACATTTTTATAGAGAGGTTTGGGATGGTTCTAGCTTTTTCCCTACATTAAACAAATGTAATTCTACTTGATTAGGTTTCCTAAGGTTATTTTTCCTAAATCCCATTTCAACCCTAGCTATCCTCTTAATTTGCCATACCATATAGAATGTTTTCCTAGTTGCCATGCAAATTTTTATAATTTTCATTATTTTAGTAAATTTTTTACATTTTTGGGTATTTTTAGTAACTACGAGTACTCATATTTATATAATAATTATACTCGACGTATATATATGTCTTCTACATATTATTTTATGTCCATTAAAAATTTTATCACTCATATAATTTATCTCTAAAAGTTTATTAACCAATGATGCATAATTTACGTATTTCCAATACATGTATAATAATATAGTAAATTTTTATCATTTTAGCTATATTTTTAATATTTTATTATATTTTCGAATTCCACGCTTATGGGGTTTCCTTGACTAATATTACTAATATGTTCATAAATTTTTAGCCTAATTGGGTTACTTTCCTGAACACCCTAAATCAACTGGCCGGAACCTATTTGTGCAAGTATAAGATTTACAGGACCCGAAGCTTAAAACTCCCCATTTGAAAGGTAATATCTCTGATTTCAATGTCTTTAACATCTACATGTAAAGCAAAATCCATATTAGCAGTGACACATTCATCAATCTACTCTAACCAACTACCTTAATCTCATATACTGCCTCCTTGAAACAAATTCCCAAAATGACGTAAGAACTTCTTTGCTATTCCTACTTCTTTATCTATCCACTCTCCATTATTCAATTAGAGTTTGAGAATTTTGTTTCGGATTTTTTTTTTAGTAGTTGCTCTATGAAAAAATCAAGTATTTTTATTGCCAAAAGACATCCAATCTTTCTTAGCTTGTTGATGCTGAAATTTTTCTTCTCTATACATATAAGTTTCCAACAGTGCAAACAAATTTTCTTTCTCTTGTAGATCAATTTTTCTTGGACAGCTTTGCAACAAAGCTAACTCATGAGTAATCTTGTTAATTTCCCTCTTATTGTTAGGAAACTCTTTTTTGCTGCATTCTAAAAGTTTATTTTTGGATCTTTCCAAAGTTGTAACCACGTAAGATAAAGAATAATAAGCCTAATATTCTCTTCGAATAGCTTGAATTGCCTCTTTACAATACTCCACATCGGTCCACATATGCTTAAATTTAAAATACTTGACACTTCTACTATTAGAAGCATACAAATTAACTACTATAACTGCTTGATTCGATGTAACCACTATAATATTTAAAATCCTATAATTAGGATATTTTTTAGTCTAATCTATGGATTCTAAAGCCCTATTAATCTTTTCTCTTATAAAAACACCACTCTCCTTTTTGTTTGACCATGTAAACTTAAGACCATTAAAACCTAAATCTTGTAAGTTAGCCTCATTTACCACATCCCTAAAGCCATGCAAAACATGCCTCTTAACCTTATGACTCCCCTCTTTCTTATGTTTATACAAAATAGCATTGAAATCACCCAACACTAGCTAAGGCTAAACAATTTCCAAAGATATCTGACAAAACTACTCCTAAGGTAGCCTTTTCTGGTCAAACTTAGTACTAAAATGCACCCAAGTCAATTTGCCTACAATGTTGCTATCTCCCAATTTCACCCTTGAATCAACAACATAATCATTATTGTACAGTATTTCCACATCTACATTTGCATTTTGCTACAGTGCTAAGCCCTCCTGTAAGTCCCCTTCTTAGAACATAAAAACTATTAGCATATCTCAATTTACTCCTCAACAGTTCTAGCTTATTAACTTTATTTTTAGTTTCCATAAGGAAAACTACATATGATTATACTTATTTATCAGGGTACTTAAATTTTGAAGTATCTTGGGAGGCCTAATCCATTGACAGTTCCAACTTAAAAAAATAATGGCCACTGTATGGCTTTTAGAGGCAAGCTACCATAACCCTCATTATTTACAACAATAGGTACCTTAAACCAGTCTCCTTAAATTAAAAATTCCTCAACAACTTCACAAGTTCTTTTCATAGCTACTTTTCCACCTCTCTCTCTCTCTCTTTTTTTTTTTTTTTCAATTTACACTTTTTCAAATTTTTTGCACTTTCTTTTTTTTTTTTACCCTTTTATAGAGTTTTATTCACTATGGCTTTTTCCTCTACAATCTTCATTTTCTTACAATTATCGAGCTCCTCATCTTCCTCTCTCATCCTTTTAATGTGTAATTGGTTTAGTGCAAATGATAGAACACCTTGAACAATGATGGTTTGATCCAACAAATTTGCTAGGATAGGGTATTTTAGAGCCCTAGCAACAGCAGTAGTCACCTTTAAATCAACATTGCCAAGATTCCTATCCTCCATCACTCCTCCGTTGTCAACGTCCATTAGTCCAAACATCTTGGGACATATAGTATTGGTAGAAATAATTTGAATTTGGTTAGATTGTTGTGTATTAGTTTGGGGAAAAGATAATTGATTATAAGAGTTAGATGAATGGGCAGAAAGTGTTTATTTTTTAGGGGACTTATCATTTGAATATTTTTTTTTTAAGGTTTGGCTAGGTTAGCTAAGGAAAGGGATGCTTTAAGAAGTATTTGGTTCTCATCTTGTTTATGTGGTCACGTAAGCTATCGGACAAAGTTTGGGTATAAGTTTAGGTTTATTGGAGATTGTTAAAATTGAATAGGGAAGATTTGGTATGGGTCTAATTTTTCATGAATAAGCAAGGATGGAGATGAAACGTTTAGGTTAATGTTTTGATTAAAGTGTTCCATGTTGTCATGTTCTTCTTTCTTATCTTCTTTAGTAGATCTCTAAAACTCCACACTAGATGCTCTAAATCTAGGGCCCATCAAATCATCATCTAACTTTTCAAATTCATACAACTTCCTAAAATGTCCAAGCTTACTATAATGAAAACACCAATTATTCAGCTTTTCATATTTCAACAAAACCTTATATCATTATCCCTCCTTTCCATTTACCTAAATACATGATTTTAGTGGTTTAGCTATGGGAATTTTCACTCTGACTCTGAGATAAACCTTACATAATCCTTCATCATATTTAATTGGATCAACTTCGATCACTTAACCAATTTTTTCTCCAATTATACAAGCACTTTTGTAAGTCATGTTCTCTAATTTAAGAGCATGGATCTAAACCTAAATAAGTAACCTATCTAAAGGAACATCTTCAATCTTCTAATATCATTGCCAAATTTCCATAACTATATAGTGACCCACGATAGACCATGGAGATTTAGATATCACCTTATCCAAATGTGGTTGAAAGCTAAAACTAACCAAAAACATGTTAGTTTTGCCATAAGAGAGTGAAACAATCCCATACACTTTTTACATTTTCTTCATTATATTCACTACAACTATTTTATTTAGAGACTTATCTACTATTATCTTAGCAATTACCAAAATCTCACTTAACTTATGCTTCAAATCTAATACCTTCTATATCTTTTAGATATACTTCATTAAGATTTTGGGAAGAGTTGGATGGAGCTCAACTCCTACAACATCAAACCAATATCCAAGCATATACGTTGGTACGCACAAACAACTATACAATCATAAACAATAGCATACTAGAGTCTCTAAATATTCTAAAATAATACTTCGAACTACTGTAAGGCATTAATCTCACTTACTTAAGTATTGATGCTCGTTATCTTTGCATGTAACTTAGGGCTTCCTCTATTATCCCTAAATATTTAATGTAACCTCTTTAGTTTCAATTCAATATATAAAATAAGAGTTCATTTTGACATTTAAGCATGTTCCTCATTCGAGTTAAGTAAGTTTTATAAGTTATTTATTAAGTATTAGTTAAGTAATATAAGTTCTGGCCAAGGTTCTGACTTAATATTTTAGCATTGGTTGTTGCCTAAGAAGTTTCTAACTTAGGCTCTAACTCTAGTAAGTCCTTAGAGTTTATATATAGATGACTTTTTGACCTACTCTTTGACTTTGGGTGATATAATATTTAGTATTAATCTACCTTCTGATCGAACTTCTAATTGCTTCTATTGTTGTATTTATCAAGCTTTTTTTAGCATACTACTTTTTGACCGAGTTTCTAACTGAGATTCTAACCTTACTACTACTTTTATATTTCACCCCTTTACACTTAAGTCCAACTTATCCAGAGTTATAGAATCATATTCATCTTACTCCTTATAGCCTCAAAGTATCCAAGATCCATAGCCACCTATTATACTCCTTCTCTAAACTTTGTTTATATACAAATTCCTTAAGAAAAACTTTGGAACCAAACTTATAAATCACCAAATTTCTCCTTAAACTTCAAAATCATTAGCTGAAAACGTAGAATTACTCACTTTTAGTTGTTGTGTTAATGAAAACAAATTAAGTTTGTAAGTAGCAAAGAGATACTCATGATTCCATCACACCAAGATCTCTTATATAAATAGGTCGATAGAATATAATATTAGTCTTTTACTTTACTACTATATACTATGATGAAGGTCATTCGACCAACACCCATGAAATATGATATCTAGTTTTAGTTGCGTCATCCTATATACAAGTTCATAGGGGAAACCTCATATATGATTAGTAGTTTTGCCCTATACTAAAGGACGAGCCATGATAAGCATAACTAGTAAACAAGATTTTAGGTCTAATATGAATTAGTTAGTTTTCTTACTCACCATTTTGGCAAGCACAAGCAATAAGCATGTGCTATATACCATATAAGACAAACCAAAAACAATTTCAAAGTATAAGTCCAAACTCAAAGTCCAAACCATACTCATCTAGGAACTCAAATAAAGAATCTGACAATTAAATAACAAGCCTTCCTTAATCCATCATTAATCAAATTCTATATAGAACTTCTATTTTAAAACTCTAAACATGACTTTGCTTACAACCCTTCTAAACTAAATCTTAACTCTTAAGGGTACTACAACTAAGGTTGAGGGTAAAGTTAAAATTGTAATTAAGAATAAGTTAGGGGAAACATTTGGAAGAAGAATTAGAAACTTGAAGTAGTAAAGAAAATTTAGGAGTGTAGCTTGAAAGATACTAATTATTGTATTAGAGTGGTAAAATAAGGTAAAATTCGTTAAAATTGGTTAAAATAATATTCAAGAGTAAAAAATATTCAAAACTAGCGAAAATGCTAAATTAAACTTAAAGAACTTGAAAATTATTAGTAAAGGTTGTAACTTTTATAAAAGAAGGGTATGTAAAGCTTAATGTTAAGGTCAGGGAAAGGTTTGATTAAGAAAAACTACAAGAAAAGATTATTTATGAAGTTCATAGCTCGACATGGTCAATAATATAAACTTATCACTTTGGTCATGTCAAAATTTGACTATTTTTATAAAATTTGGAATTTTTATGAAAGAAAGTTAGGTGAAACTAAACATTAAGGTTAGAAAAACGTTTAAGTAAGATCAGTTAGGAAAACCATAAGAAAAGAATACACTCAAAGTTTACCACTCGACATGGTTAGTGACATGATCAAGTTGTTTTGGTCATGTCACTTTTTACCCATTTTTTCTCCTAACTGGACATGGTCAGCAACATGACTACGTCATTGGTCATAGTTATGTAGCTGATCGTGGTCATGTCGCTGATCATGTCCATCTAGCAGTGAACTACCCATAGAGCGTTGCATTATCACCAATGTTTGCATTACTTAAGTTGACATTCTTGCTTTCCCTTCATCTACCCCTAATCTTATAGATGCTTTCCTCTAAAGTAGAACACTCCTCTATTGATGCATTTTTACATCCCACAGCTTAGCTAGATCGCTTAGCCTCGTTCATTTTCGATGCAAGAGTGCTCAATTAGTGAGCTATTACGCACTCTTTCAAGGGTGGCTGCTTATAGGTAAATCTCCTAGTTGTCTTTGCACTCTTACCTCCTTTATCATTGAGTGATCATTTAGGGGCTTAAGCTGTGATTTGGGATATTTCCCTCTTAATGATGAAGCTTATCCCCCGTCATCCCCATATTATTTTGAGGTCATATCTAGTATTCAGAGTTTGGCTCGATTTGGTACTGCTTTCATAGCCTACATCAAAACTATGCTTTACCCCTAGATGTCTAGTCAACTACTACACCTTAATGCATTTTAGAGAGAACTAGTGAGCTTTGGGTTTGAGTGGCATTTCATCCCTAACTACAACTCATCCATTGATTCTTTAACATAAGTCGGTTCGGACTTCCCCTTAGTTTCACTTGAGCTTCATCTTAGTCATGGATAGATTACTCAGGTTTAGGTCCATAAGTCGTGACAATTGCCCTATGAAGACTTGCTTTCGCTACGACTCTGGTGGGTTCCCTTAACCAAGTTAGATTTTTTCTCTTCGAAGGACACTCTACTCCATTTGTTTCCTTCAATTCTTTAACCCAACCTTAAATATAATTCAAACCCACAATTACTCTTCACTTAAGCTCCTTCTTAATCTATTAAAACCACAAATTTCAATTCAAATACTCACTTAATCATCAAACCTACCAACAATTCGAAAAACACCAATTTTAAACTAAAGAATAAGATGAAAGAGTGAAGGATACTTACTTGCAATGAGTGCTTCTGAGCTTTGAATCTCAAATTCTAACCAAACCAAAGAGGAAAAGTTATAATATACACATCTAAATTCGGATTACTAAAGAATGTCCAAGGAGCCTCATGGAAATAGAGGTTTTTCACTAAGGAAAGTTTAGAAAAAAAAGACTAAAAGGTTACTTTATCTTTACAAGAGCTTGAAAATGGGTTTTTCTTGAGTATTGCAAGCTCGAAGAGCTTGTTTTAGTTAGGAGAAAGAGGAGTGACAAAAATAGAGTGAGGAATGAATAAGTTAAGAGGGTTTTGGTAAGGTTTAAGGGATTAGGGTTTAAGATAAAATAGTAATAAGGGCGGGTTTTAGGAAAAATGGAGTTTAAGGCCCATAGAAGAGATTACAATAATGCTACTCAGTTTAAAATCATTTTCTTGGACATTACACATTACCTTATCATAATTTAGTAGGGGCCAAAAAGATCATTTTGAAAAATTTGATTCTAAAATTTTACAGTTTCTCTTCATATGACCTTAAGAAAACCTCTTTTTAATATCAAATGACTTATGAATTTTTGAGATGTTTTATAAATACAATACCTTTAAACATGTCTATACATAAAAAGAGCAATCATCGAAGATGGACTTTTATCCATTAACAAGGTCGATATAACATAGGTAGGTTGCAGTTGTTCCACATCCATTTTGCTTTTTGAAATTAGTATTACTTTTTTTCATTCCACCTACCATCTTGTAGATTTTTTAATTAATATTTTTGTGGTTATTTTCATTTATTAGGGGTAAAATGGTTAAATATGAGTTAAAACATGTTATAGATTTAAAGATTTAATGTTCTATTCTAAGATAAATGGATTACGCACATATATAAAAATTATAATGAAATATATCTATAATCTACTCTATAATATAATGTGATATTTATAATTTATTTTATAATATATCATGTTAATAAATCACTACCTACAAATTATAAAGATGGATATGTTGAAACTAGAAATTAGTAAATGAGGTTTTGAGTTGGGTTACAAAGATCTCTTAACTTTTGTTTGGAGTGAGGAAAAGTGGAAGGAGAAAATGAGGAGGAGTGGAAAGAGAGAGGAAAGTATTAAAATGCATTTTTTTGGTAAAGATGGAATTTAGAGGGGGAAGAAAAAGAAGAGAAAAATATTTCATAAGTCCTATGGTTCTCAATCTATCTCAAATTAGGGGGAAAAAAATTGAAGAAAATGGGGAGAATTATATCCTTTACCTTGTAGTCTTGTTTCTAAATTTTTTATATTATTTATGTTGATTATGAAATTTAGCACACAGTAGAATATCCTTTTATTATTATTCATGTCTATTTCCATTGTTCCAATTATTGCCTCTCTAATATCATCCTGCCAAAATTTATCTATTATAATTAATAACAACTTTGCTTTTGTTTGTTTCATGACTAATCCTTTTATTCTAACCACTATCATTCCTAAATGTACCGGCCTTCTTCCTTCTTGTTTTAATTTTTTGATAGCCATGTCAGTTAGTAACTTTATATTGATTGGTTTTGTAGTAATTGAAATAGTTTCTTCCTTATTTGTTCTTATCAATCCTATTTTTCCTAAGTTTAATCTACTTGCCTTATATAATATTCTAGGATTTAGTAAATCAATATTTCTATTGTTATAAATTTTTACGTCTCTATCTAAATTTCTTTAGGTTATTCTATATAATTTCCTTATCTATGTCTACTTATCAATCCACTTAAGATTTCTTTTCCTTTTGATGTCTTTTCTCTGGTTGGATTGTCTCTAAGCGTTCTACTGTTTCCTGTAAAAGGGATAGTTCTGGTTCCTATAGTCATGGTTTATAAATATAAAAAATATTGCTAAGTTTCTTTGCTTTCCTTACTTTTTTTTTTAATTTTAATTCCTTGGAGTTGTCTTATTATATTTTCTAATTCTTATAAATAATGTTTGTCTCCTTTTTTTACTTTATTTTTGTTTTTAAATTATGATTCTAACTCATCTAATCTTTTATGTAGGGATAATAATAACATAATTATAGTTTTATCTTGTCTAATGATTATTTTGTCTTATTCAATACGAGTATTGTAGTTTGTAAGTTCTTAAGATTCTGTAGATACTTTTTGCTAAGGTTTAAGGCTTCTTTGTAGATAGGATTTGATTTTACTTCTACTATGAAACTTTTATTCATTAACCTTGTACAAAATGTTTTATTTCTTCTACTAAGCCTTGTATTCTTTTATGATTTTGATGCATTTCTTTTAATTTTTGGCTTATTTCTATATGTTCTTTATGTGATTTTTTTATTTGCCTATCTTCATCTAGTTGGTTTAGTTTTTTGATGATCGTATTATTTTGTTCCCTAATAAATTTTTTATTTTCTCTTATTTCTTTTAATATATTGTTTTTGTCTACTAAAGCCCCTTATATAATTCTTTAATGACTAAAATTTCTTGACTCCAATGACTAAAATAACAAGTATGCTTAAACTATTCGACCCCACCCCACCCCCACCCCCCCTTTTTTTATATTTTTCTATTTGAATTATAAATTTCTAGTCCCAACCATTCTAACTTCTTCTTGTTCTCAATATTTTATGTATTTGGAACTAATGATTCTTTTGCAAATCCTATTTAGTTTGAATCTAATTGATAGTCTTTCAAATTCAATAAGAAGTCTTTCATCAAATGAAGAACTTTCTTCTACATACAAATGTTCTAAATATTTAATGATTAATGCTAGGTAGATGATCAAGATTACTTCTGTTATTCCAATTATATCCTTATGTTTCACAAACTTCTAAGATAACTTCCTAATGAAGCTGCATGATCGCTCTTTAAGTTTTTTAGATGCTTTCTAAAAGCTATTAACAATAAGTGGTAAAACCTATCCTTGGTTATGAAACTTGGAATATGAGTGTTTTTTTTCACCTTCTTCTATTACTAACCTATTGAGCTCTTCTAAGTTTGATCGTATTTCTTTTCTTTTTATCTGAATACAATTATTAACTACTCCTATCCTGTCTAATTGTATTTCTTCAATGTAGTAAATAAGATTGTCCATTAATATTATTTTCTAAGGGAAGCATGATTATAAATAGGCCCTTGTTATGTTATTATGATAATGTCTAATATGTTTTTGGGTTGATTCTAACTCAATTCTTACTCTGTTTAATAAAATATGCTTTTGTAACTAAATTATTGTTTTTATAACATATAAGGCTTTTAATAGTATTTTGTAAACGAACAATTTGAGCTTTTATTCTAAGTTCCCTCTCTTTAAACTTATATATTGCTTGTTTTTTATATTTATATAACATGAAATACTACTCATAACCATAATATTTGATTTGGAAAACTTTATTTAACTTTAATGCTACTCGATACTGTAGGCCTTCATCTTATAATATTTTATGTCTTTCCTTTCCTTTTCCAGTTTTCTAATTCTCTTTTTCTTTTACCTCTTCTTTAAGCTATTTAGCTTCAAATTCAAGTTCAAGTTTTCGTAAACTAAGGTTTCTACTCCTTAGTTAGGCCATCAACCCTAAGGCAATAAAGCCTCCTACAAACGCCATTCCTTGGCAACAAAAGGGTATAAAAACATCTATGTCCTCTAGGTCTTATCAAAGGATTATGAAAACCTAACTAGGCTTTGATACCAAAATAGTTTCATAGGAGAAGTAGTAGAAACTGAATAAGAATAATAAGTGGACTAAAGATTAAGATTATGATGAAGTAGAAACAAGCTAATAATCAAGCATAATAATTAAGAAAAATAATTATAAGAGAACAGCCTAGTTCCTTTTGCTGAGACCTAAAAATAACAAGATAAAGAGTAGAGAGCGAGAGTGAACAACAAATAGTTTCATAGGAGAAGTAGTAGAAACTGAATAGGAATAATAACTAGACTAAAGATTAAGATTATGATGAAGTAGAAAAAGGCTAATAATCAAGCATAATAATTAAGTAAGGAAAGCATAAAATAATTATAAGAGAACAACTTAGTTCCCTTTCACTAGGACCTAAGAATAGAGATTGAGAGTGAAGAGCTTACATTATTATTGCTTCTAGAAGGTATGCTTACAAATGTAGGTAGTATTTAACTGGATATGGTAATATAAAGATAGGATATACCTACAAGATAAGGGTATTTGAAGAGTTTCAAAGCTAGTGTTTTTCTTTAGTAATTTTTTTGTGGTTTCTCCTCGTTTTACATCAAGAGCTTATATATAATACCAATGGACTGGGTATACCCTTGCATTGGATTCTATTTGGGAGTAAAATTTTAAAGATTTCTAAAAAATATAATAATATAAAAGAAGGACAAAAGAATCTACTTTTTCTATAGTGAAAAGGATAATAATTTTATGAAAGTTGCTCTATCTACTCAATTGTAAAAAGATGCTCTGTCTACTTAATGATTCAAATAAAGCTGTTTTGGATAAAAAACTTGTCTTAGGGGGTTCTCTTCTTTTCAGAATTGTCAGAGGGAACATTTCCTTTTGTTGAATTGTCTTTATCCTTCCATTATTGAGCTTAAGTCTTGTCCTTCCCACATGAGATAACTTTCATATCTTTCTATGGCATTTATGGTCTTGGTTTCTTTAGGCTCCTATAAAACTTGTTGATCTTTAGAAAAGATGTTGTAAATCTTGTTTTGGAAGATTAAAAAATAGTGTTGTAGTTGTTTTAGAATATGGGCTAATCGATAACTTATCCAATTTCTAATTTGCTCCACTAAAACTGTAAACCCCGCAAATTTAGCTATTTAAGAGAAGAATTGAACCCTAGGAAAAACAGTAGTTAAACCTTAACTCGAGTCCGAGTGTTTTAAACTGTATAATAAGTCGATAAGGCTAATAATAATAAAAGAAAATGAAGTTTAATAAATCAAATATAACACCGATAACAAAACCTTCGGAATTTATCAAAACCCTAAATCGCTTACTAAAACCCTAAAATTCGTTTATGGATCATTAATCGAAACCGAGTTCAAAATTGCTCGAGACCCAAAAATCATAAACGTAAATCTATAAAATAGTTAAATATTACACAATGGCAATAAAATTATACTCGAATGTAATTTTCGACTAAATCGCCTATTTGTACGATATTGTAATAAAATTTTCATAATAACTTGTAAAAATTATAATTGTAACGGGTACCGATTAAATTGATAAAATTTCACACAATTTTGAAAACTAATCTACGAGGAAATTCATTATAATTTATATGATTCGAAAAATTACACATAATTTTTAATAAATATCATTTTCCTTCTCTACTAATTTCAATTTATCTCAAATCTTCTCTTCATTTCCAAATTCAAACCCTTTCCCTGCACAAAACGTGAAGAAGAGCAAAAGTTAAGAAAAAAAAATAGAAGAAGCTACGTAAACAAGTAAAAGACATGTGTGGATTTTGTTTTTGTCTTTGTCTTATTTTAATTAATAAAAAGTGAACTTAGCTTAAAAACTAAGCCACCATCACGTGAGCAAAGGAAATATTATATAAATATGGAAAAAGGGAAAAAAATTCTGCACAAACACACATACAGAATCTGCAAACCGAGAGGAAAAAAGAGAGAAAAAGAAAGAAAGAAAAGAGAAAAAGAAGAAGGAAAAGAAGAAGAAAAATCTAAGATAATTAGTAAGTAATTTATTTTAAGAAATGTATATGTATATGATAGTATACATGTGTAGAACTATAGTATTTTTATGATATTGTTTACTTATATGTATAAATATAAGATTAGATATATATACATGTATGTACATAGGTATATTATACATGAGTAGATGTGTTATGTATATTTGTCGGAATACATATGATGAATATTATGTATTTTATACTATAGTACACATGTATGATTTATACCCAAATTATATATATGTGGTTATTCTTGTATAATTATTTTAGTATATATATACATATATAATCGTATAGTATAGTACATATATACATATATTAACATACTTCCATAAGTAGTAGTATGAGACACATAAATATATATATAATATAAGGTATAAGTATTATAGTATATGGTATATTATGTATGAAATGTATTGTATATATATATATAT
>JAMXBB010000005.1:98510366-98644930 GCA_024138015.1 Lumnitzera littorea | reverse complement strand
TACTCACAATCATATGTAGAACTCGTTTTGATAAAGCTGGTAATGGATGTACCATTACATTTTAAATACGAAACGCAGAGTTTTGTTATGAAATAAGTTCTAATATGATACCCGGATCTGACTGTACCGAAGAATCTCCAACCCTGACTTCGGAGAGCGTTAAATCTGAGTTATATACAGTACCTGGTCACCTGTATGTATTTGTTTGGCATACTGCTTGTTCATGTATTCATTTGGTTGAACTTAACTGTGGTATAACATGATTGCTGTGTGGTTGAAGGAAATTAACTCACTAAGCTCTTGTAGCTTACTTCCCAATAGTTTTCTCTTGCAGGTTACTAGACGATCGGGCATAGGTTAAGAACTGAGGGTTGAGTGCCAACATCGAGATGCATATAAGTTAGACTCTGAGGACAGACTATATGGTTCATTGGAATTATTGTATATTACATTTAAAGTTTGTGACTTTAGTAAGTTTGAGTTTTAGAACTTTACTACCCAATCTTATTATTTGGTAGGGGATATCGATTCTCTGCGGTTCTGTTGGACTGTAGCTTATCGGATATCTATAGTCACATATATGAAGTCGTAAGCTAATTAAATAAATAAATAAAAACTTTAGTGACTAATTATTTAGAATCTTGCAATCTCTGACTTGCAAGATGATTTTCAAATCATGGGTGTACACATGATGTGAAAATTTTAGGCAATCCTACTAGCCCCCCGTTAGGGTTATGACAAAAACTTTTCTACAAAAGTAATCTTTGTTTACTTGATTTTTATTTTTCTCAAGTCCAAGGCTATATTAAGTATCTATGTAAATGGTATGATGTGTTAGTCTTACATCATATTCAAATCATTCAGGAGGAATTAAATGGAACGTTATTTTTATTTGGAGTGTCCTTCCTCTTTTAGAATAATTGTAATATGATGCAACCGTCTTTGTTACTTCTTTAATTATAGAGCCAAATTCTAAGTGCTAGAACTAATCGAGTGTACCTCTAACTATGTTTATTAAGCCATAATCTAACAATGTTTACTTTGTAAAACAATATCTGTCTACAAAAATGCTAAGAAAATTTTCTAATTCTACGTCAAATTTATAGATATAGAATTTTATTTCATTGTTTCCATTTCTAAACATAGAGGGGGAAACATTTTTGTCCATAGTTTTCAATACATGGAATTGTGGAACACAAAATGGTTCCAAAAATTTTTTTTTTTTACCAATTTACTAATGTACTATCTATATTTTGATGATAATTTATCTACATAAGGATGCATTCTAAAGAAAATGTTTGCATATGTCTATTTGAATAGAATATCTTTATCTTCTTCATGTCTTACATAATGTTTAGGAAATGCTTGTTTAAAGGTTTTCCACTTTTCTAAAGTCTCTTTCTTTTCTATCAATGGCATATTTTCTACTTGATGCCTATATTCATTGACTAATTGTGAATCTATTAAAAAATTTTCATTCTCAAGGAATTCAAACATTTTTTGTCTTGCTTCAGCAATAGAATTACATCCCCTCTAGATTGGACCAATATAATCTTGAATCTAGGGAATTATTCTATACCATTCTTTATAAATTCTTAAATAAAATCTATTTATTATTGTGTAACAATAAAACTTTTTGATTTGTAAAAAATGTGTTTCTTCTTGTCTATGGGCAAATTCATTGTTTATTTTTATAAAATGATTTGATAAGACTACATTAACTTTCAATTTGTTTTTGTTTATAGTTTGAAGTCTCCATACAACATCAATGAGTATCTTTCTGAGCATTGTCTATATATGCTTTATTTGATTGTTTAAATTCTAAAGATAAGCCTTTAGGGTAGATATGGAATGTAGATAAGAAATTCTATTCCGTTATAATTAATCATGAGACATATGTTGTTATTATTATTACTACTATTAGGTCTTAAAGCGGGCTTGAAGGCTGTTGGCTCATTTATCATGTCCATTTGTTTATTATTGGACTTAATTGAACTGGTTTGTTGTTGTAGTTCTTCATGAAAAATCTACCTGCTTAAAATATTAGTTATATTATTGTCTTTCCTTTTTAATGTGTTCTATTTTTATTTTGCATCCACTATTAATTAAAATATCTATAAACTTAATTTATCTCTTTTACGGTATGCTTTTATTATTCTTATTTTCGTAAAATTTAACAGTGCTTTCACAATCAATTCTTGCTAAAAATTCAACTTTATTAATTAAAAATAATCTAAAACTGTTTAATCCATGTGTGACGGCAACAAGCTCCATGTCTATATTACTTGTTAATCTTTTTTCTTTAAAAATTTCACTACTATATCTACAAATTTTTTCTTCATTTTTTAGGATATATTTATAAGGTTTTCTTCTTAAAATTGCCCCCTATTTATTTTCACATTTGTCTATTTCTACGATTAAATAGCTGTTATTTAATGGTAACCTTAGATTTGGTAAGTTTCTTACCAATTCTTTTATCTCTTTTACTTGTTTAAGTTCTTCTAGATTTAATGGTTTAAAATTATTTGTTTTTTTATATAATTATTTGATATATTTTCTTAAGTTTTTTATAAATGGTCTTACATAATTAACTAAGCTTAAAAACTGTTAAAAAAGTCTTTTTATCAAAATCTTTACTGAATTGTAATACATTTGTTTTATTTGTTATTACCTTTTATAGCAAAATTGATAATATTACATTATATCTCACTTTTGTCTTAGTAATAATTATTATTTCTCTATTTTTTTTCCTTCCATTATCCAAATGCATTAAAAATAATATTTCTCCTCGTAAGTCCTTTTCACCTAGTTTTTTCTTCCTTAATTTTTTTCCTTCCTTTCCTTCATGCTGAACAAACTGTAAGCATGAGCTGGTCTTGGTTGACTAGGGTTACCATGATGGAATCATGATTAAATACCAGGTAAAATGGCTAAAGCTACCCGTACTTCTTTCATAATAAGTGATCCATTCACAGGCACAAAATTTCATCCATGCGTCCATAACAAACACCCCAGCCAAAATGTACATCCATTGATAAACGATGCCACATTGCACTACTTACGAGAAAAAAAAAATGAAAACCTTTTTTTTTTTTTTTAAATATCATTTCAGTAACTTTTTAATTTCTTTTTTCACCAATGAGGTATGTAATTTCGGTATGCGAAATATCCCTTTCCTATCCATACAGTTGAGATGGTCGCGAAGGCATTTGCATTAGAGTTACTCAGGACAAGTCCCTAGGTCAAGTAATTCTACGGAAGCAACTCACACCATTAATATCGAGTAGCTAGGATATATGGAGTTGCTTGTTAGAGGTATGGTCTCATATATATATGTTTATTTATTTATTTGTAAAGTGACTTCCAATGGCACCGAATTAAGGGACAAGAGAAATAAAGTGAGACCTATAAAAGTTGTTTTCTTTTCCCTTTTTTTTTTTTTTTTCGTGAAGACCTATAAAAATTTTTAAAAATTGTTAAGAAACTCTTTTAAAAGATTTTTTAGATATAATTTGAGAATACCTTAATAAAAAGTATTCCTTAAAATAATAAATATCTTAAAAAACTCTGAAAATAATTCAGTGGTATAAGATAGAACTTGTGAATGCTTTGTATAAAGTTATATATGCTTTTACGCTTATCTTGTAATAATATACGTAAAGAAAATAAAAAAAATAAAAATGCAATATTTGGCTATTTGCTATAATCCCATCAATGGAGATAAGTATCTTGGAAGTATTTTTACAGTTATGTCAAAATTCAATCCTTTTCTCTAAATTTTAAATCAATCATTTTATTTTAATGCATCAACTTGAATTTGACTAAATACTCTATAGTCTAAATGAACTATTAAAATCCTTTATAGAATATCATTATAACGAGTAAATGCTCTATGTTTATGTTATGAATCATAAAAGGTAAGCTTGTTGTGCAAAAGACAAGCTTAAAGTACGTAAATTAATTACTTAAAATATAAGATTTATAGCTTTTTTCAGTAGAAGATTTAAATTACTTCTTAAAATATAAAAGATCGAAAAGGGGAGAATCTTAGAATCAGTTGGGAATAAGTGGCTGATTTTTCAACGGTTTTTTTTTATCTCCTATGATTGTAATAACTGAATCAAAGAAAAATAAAGGAATAAAAACAAGAGAAAAAAAAAAAAACAAGTGGTGATTTTAATTAAGGACATGAGTTAGCAATACTAAAAAGTGATGTAGGCATTATTGCTATAGGAAAAGATTGTATGAACTTTAATATAAAAGTTGTACTTAGGGTTTAACAAACCCTTTTTTGCAAACACAATCACAACCTCCTCAATGTGCTACGGTTTCCTACGTGTGTCGCTAATCAAGAGAAGATTCTAGTGCATAAGATGAAGATAGATCACAATAGAGTATTGGTAAGTTGTACAATTTTTTTTCTCTTATTGAATTTTGAACAAAGGGCAATGAAAATTCATTTTTCTAGCTAGGTTGGCAATAAAAACAAATTTGAAAGAGTTTTTAAGGAGTTTTGTCGAAGATCTTTGGTAGTGCGGTGTAGTTTAAGGTGAAAGACGCCACGACAAAGATTGGGAACCACTTTTCTTATGAGTTTGGGTTGAATTCTATTAGAATTTTGTTTTCTCATTGTAGGATGGTAGGTGAAACGAATTAAAGTCAGCTCTACAAGTGTCCTATAATGTTCGCGTCGTAGAGGAAATACTGATTTTGAATTTCTTAAGGTAGACATGATGTTGGTCTATGACTTTGTTTTAAGTTTTGTCTTTTTAGGTGTTAAAGGTTTAATATGAGATTTGGTTGTGTTTGAGTGCTTCTAGGTGGTTTGTTTTGTTGAGAAGTTATGTAGTGGTTAGTTATTTAAGTCAGGTGTGGTGATATGTGAAAATGGCGAAGAGGGGTTGTGTTTTAAGGGATGATCGCGTTGTTGTAATTTGTAGAATTTTACAGATTGTAGCTTAGAGTTCGAACACCGTCCCCCTTAGCGTCCGGACATTAGGGGCTTGTCATGCTCCTTTCGAGCATAACGTCTGGACACTAGATGAATTAGCGTTTGGACGGTTCAACCTTTGTTTCTTGCAGCAGCGTCCCTTTTAGTTTTTAAAAGTAGTTTTCGTATCCTAAATCTTTTTCAAACCTTTTCTAAACCTGAATCTTCATTCGAAACAACTTATAAACCGATCTATCTTCATAACTATCTCAGGTTCTTAAAGTTACTTGAGTCATCGGTGAGTGAGGCTTATGTTGTTAAGTTAAAATACTTTGGTAGTTGAATATAGAAACTAAGCAAGTGTGTTTTTTCTTTTATGATCAAGTTGTGAGGCACATATATTAATTTCTAGCGAGTCGACGAACCAAATACGGGATACTTATTTGTTGGTTGTGTGTTAAGATAGTGGATATAACTGGACTAAATAATTATTGGACTTTAAATAAATATGTATTGCATGTACTCGACTAGGCCTAAGGGATTGGGAGGACTAATCCTTAGGATAGTACCTCAATGATCCTTGCGCAATAGTATCTTGATTAAAGTTTCACTTGGAAATAATTTGGGTAGATTTATATGGATACATGGATATTTGTTATTTGGTTATTAGGGTGTTAGGGAGGACCCACATAAATACTATATGGTATGTATATATATATATTATTTGATCGGAGTCATGAGTTACTCAAATTTAGTTAAATGCATATGGCTCTAAATTGTGCTATATGCACACCTAAATAAAAGATAATAAAATGGTGATTTTTGTATATTGGTATTTGATTTGTATGTATGATGTCATCATTATGGTTTGCTCATGCACATGTGATTATATATTTTGTACAAGACTTCGGCTCATCTCGTCTTAAATTTTTAGGTGCAGGTATAGTCTTGGCAATGTAGCAGATTGTTATGTATATTATAATGATGATGGGGCGATTCCATGTAGGTTGTGTAGCATTGTGGTTTTAGGGTGAATTGCGTTAATAGACTTTTAGATACTTTTTTTAGTTTAGTTTCTTGGGTCTTGAGATGTCACTTGAAACTTCTTTAGTCGGTTTTGGTTTTATGTTATTAGTTGATTTGAGGAAATTGAGACTTGAGTTGTATTTAAGTTTTCCAAGCATATTTCATTGAATAGAGTCTAAGTTTACTGCTTGCAAATGAAGTGATTTAGGAAATGTTGAACTTCATGTAAATATCGGTGAATTGAGGATATTAAAGACATCCTTAAGTTTTAAATTGGAGTTATTATAAGTTATTGATATCTATATGGAAAGTTTAGCAAGCTATTTTAAAATGATTACTGTATTCGTAGAAATTAGAGACACACGACGGGTTATAGCTTTTTAAGGTCTGGGTTGGTACAATGTTTTTATGGTAATGTTATGGATTTTTATTTTCTTTCTTTTTTATGGTTGTGTTTTCTTTGTAGTAGTAGTGATAAAAAGTTGGTACTTATTAATTTTTTTATAACTTTTTATTAACAGTATATTTCCCTTTATTTTATGGTAATTGTGATAAAAAAAAAGATAAAAAATTGATACATATTGGTATTTTTATAACTTTTTGATAATACTTATATTTTCTCATAACGTTATTAAAAAATACAAGCGTGGACGAACGGCGGAAAAATCAAATCGGATATCACCGGCCAGTCGTAAGATCGCCCGATTGAATAGCACTTCAGTGGAAATATACAAGTTTTGAGATGTGATTTGATTCCGTGGATTCCGATTGTCAAATCGAATCTACATGCACGAGTCAATGGTGTCGAGCACTCTACGAGTCAAATCATTGCTTCTTTCTGATAGGGAAAGGTATAGAGTTTGACGGAAAAAGTGTTCGAAGAACTCAGAGTAGAGATTCGATGTAAGAGATCTTCCCGCTTTCCTCTTTAACAATCATATATTAGACGACTAGGCTCTTTTCTCTTGTTGACTTTGATCGAGCCACCCTCCCTCGCTCCCTTCCTGCCCCAATCCTCTCGTACTTCTAGCGATGCTTGAAAACCACATAATCTGCAATAATATTTTTCTTTTTAGTAAATTATAAATATATGTTTTATATTTATTTAGTCATTTTATCTTTAAAATTGAACACTTAAATCCTCACATTAAACTAAATTTTACTATTGGATAAGAAAATTAAGAAAAGCAAAAAATATATAAAATTATGGATAACATTGTCATCTACAAGGCTAAAGACCAAAAGCAATTTAAAGGAAAACTATATATTTAGTCCTCACCATTTAACTATATATATATATTTTTATTATAGTTCTAATTTTTTTTTTATTCGAGTCCTTAATGTTTACAAATCTTTGTAAACAAATTCTTTTTTTTAATGTCATTACATTTTGGTAGAGGACACACGGTGTAATTTTATTGTTCCATATACTTATATTAAATAAATAATATAATAGAATATTAAAAAATAAATAAAGTAGGAGAAAAATATATAAAATTTGAAAAAAATAAAGAAGTGCAAAATCAAAGAAATGGCTACTTTGCCACCAATTTTACACTTAGATCATGATTTATCACTAGTGGGGGTTAGTAGCTTATCTCTTATTTAAAAATTTTTAAGTAAAATAATTTAAATGCTTAATTTTAAAAATAAAAATTAATCGTGTGTAAAAAAAAAAAATCAATAGATATATCTCCAATTCACCATTTTCTTTTTAAATTTGGAGTTTACATGATGTTGCACCAATAACATGTGGAATGATCATTGCTTTTCTTAAGATAACGTATGATTAATTCTCATGATATCTTGATATTTGAGTAGATAGTTAGTGAAAAAGGTAGGAGTTTGGACCAAAAAGTCTCATCAATAAACAATAGTAACAACAATACTCAAGCCTTATTTCTACTAGGGGGATCAACTATGCGAATACTATACCTATGTACTCTATCATAAACCATACTTTCCTTGATACCTTAATATATATTGCTTTATTTTCGTATTTTTCCTGTTCTCCCTTACCATCATATATAAGTAGCTTTTAAAGTATCATAAACTAGTATTATCAAAATTAATGAGGAACAGCCAATTTACCTTGGATAACCATGAATCATTCTTCACACTAATTCATTGTTTACTTGAACCTAAATAATTAGAGAATTAAGATTCTTTTCTTAAGTAGCATTTGGTTGTAAGGACCGAATTAAACTAAACAAGAAGAACTGGACATGATAAAATAAGGATGATTAAACAGTACAAGCTTATTGTGTGCCATATTTAATTTATACAATACTTGACAAAAAATTTATATTAAAAAATTTATTATTTATATTATAAAATAAATAATTTTTTGTAATATTTAATAAAAATAATATTCATTAATTTAATATTATAATATGGAGGGTTATTTTTGGAAATACAAAATATTTTTTGTTTTTATCCAATGAATTTTATTTTTGTACCTTAGTTTAAATGGGATAAAATTTAAGCATTTTGTTCAATACATCAGTTTAGTTTTTATCTAGTCATCAAGTAAATTTACAAACCAAATATGAGAAAATTTTTTTATCTAGTCCAGTATCACAAAAATTGCGCAACTAAATGCTACATTGAACTAATTAATATTTTTAAGTCGGAATGCATTGATTTTCCCTTTAATTGTAAAAATTGTACAAATAAAGAGAATTTTTCATGCTCTTGCAAGTGCTTCACTCAAACATTTTTTTCCCTTTTAGAAGCTATACATCATGAATGCTCAATTGGCAAACAGTGAATTAGAGGAAGAGGGTAGTAATAATGAAAAGGAACAAGCCACGCAATTCTAAATTAAAATGATAATCATATCTTTCCTACGAGAGAATGACATAATATTTGTAGAGGAGAGAGAAAGAGAGAGGGAGAGAGGAAGAGAGTGAGATACTATGTTTGGATATTAGACTTGAAAATTGGAATAAGGAAAATGTAATGTGCATTTTCAAATCTTGATTGCATGAAATAGAGATAGTGCCTTCTCAAATTATCTTCAAATAGGTATTAAAAATTTTTATTATTTAGATATGAATATATCTTATAAATTTATTAATTGCAATGACATTAGGATTGATTTGGATTCTACTAAGTTAAACCTCTTAATATTGGAAAATTTTATTTGCAATGAAAAAGTAAGTTGCAAAACCATATTGAAGAGTTATTTGACTTTACGAAGAAAGGATGATAAAAATATAGCATTTACTGATTGGTTTAGTTGGCTTATTTCGGTTGAACAGTTCAACTTACCTATCATTTCTCCTTAATTCTACACCTCTATCATTGTTCAGGTTGAGAAATAACTGTTTTCCTTGAAATTTAAATAGAGGATATATGTTTTAAGTGATCCATAAATTGAGGGTAAATGCTATAAAGCATCTTTTATACTGAGAACTGTTTGCCCATGAGTTTAACAAGAGGGTAAACATTATAATTTGTAGTATATATAGATGATGTATATTTGCCTATTGGTATTAGGCAAGTACACTTATCATTTAGTATTATCATTCAAAGAATGGATGTCATTCCCATAAGGACTATGAGTATTAATATTAACTATCTTCTTATTATCTAACTAATATAATTTTAATTAAAGAAACTCAAAGAATTTAATTTAAATTATTGCTAAAACTAATCTAAAAATTAACCAAAACTCAATTCAAGAAATTAACAATAAAGTAATTTAATTGAAAATTAATTCAAGATTCAATGTTATACTTATATCTTACTTTCCTTAGAATTACACATGTAATTTTTACTGAAGATTATCTAATTTAATACTTAATTTTCTTGATCGGGAGAATTCTTTATTAAAATAACTTTCTCAAGTTTATTAACCTTAATCTTTAGATCACCTATTCGAATCTTTTCTCAATAGTATAACCAAAGATCGCATTAAAGAATAACGAATTCTTTAATTATATAAATCAAGATTTAGAAAGACTTGCAATTTATCTCTAAACTTACAAGAATCTTCATAAATTATGTCTAAATCTAATCATATAAGAAATCTCTCGATTTTCTTATATAATATTAGATTTTAGACTAATACCTTAAGAAATATTAATTTAAAATAATCAAGTACACATAATTGAACAAACAAAATTAAAGATCTTTATTAGATCTAAGAAAAGCCAATGTCACATAGTAATTTTAGGTTTCACAAAACCTAGATACAATATATCTACTTGCTATTCATGGTAAAGCAATAATCTTGAATAAGATCTAAAGAAAAAACAAAAAATTAAGTCATAAAATCAATAAGAAGTCTTGAATCTTAAAGTGCATTGCTCTCTTGAGTGCTTTTGTCCCTTTGAGTAGTTTGCCTCTTTGAGTCTCTCAAAAAGTCATCTAACTAATTGTAACAAAAATCCCTAAGGAGCCTTTATATAAGAAATGTGGAATTTATTAATCACTAGAAACGATATGACTTAGTGATGCGGTTGTGCCACTAGTCGTGCTCCCTTTGATATGCCGAATCTCAACGACTCTTCTTAAATTTTCGCCAAATCTTCAATTGACACGACTTAGGACATGGTTGTATCATCCTAGTCGTGTAACTTTTTGTTCATTCTACTTATTTGCTCAAAATTCTTCACTTAAATTGATACAATCATGCATTTGCTCGTGTTACTTCATAACTTCTTTATTTTAACTATGATTTGAGTGAAACTTATTCTTATTTTCTTGTTTACTTCTAAAGGTTGTTCCAAAATCTATAAAATAAGATTTTACTTAATTAAGTATAATTTTCTTAAAATAAATCAAAATTTCAAATAAAATCACTAAAAATTCACTATATAAAATATAGATAATTAAGAGCTTATCAAACTTTCTCACACTTAAGAATTTGCTTATTCTCAAGCAAATAAATCAAAGAGGCATCAGGAGAAGAAATCCTTATTTGAAATTATCACTACTCAAGAGACCGACCAAAATTAACACTTTACCAGGGAAATAATTCAAAAGATCAGCCTGCAAATTCACTTAAAAAATTCCTTAACAACTTTCTTATCTCCTTATACTTAATCTCTTTACAATGTTAAAAGACACAAAATATCGTAGTTCATAAGCTAATCAATGTAAATTAAGATTTATTCGGATTATTTAATCAAGGATTCCTTATTCAAAATCAGATTTAACATCTTGCCAGCTAAGAAAAATTCATAAAAATTTTAACTCACTTAGTTAAAATATATACAACCCTCTCTTCACTCTTGCTAAGCATTAGAATTCAGAGTAAACGTATATTATATCCATTCATCTTTTAATCACTTCCCTGGTATATATTTTCATTGGAAGACTTTAATTCAATTAATCTATTTCATTCATGTACAGTTACTTTGTTTGGAGTCTATTGGTAGTGGAATTCAAACCTTGTGCTTCTGATGTATCAAGGCGAATCCATATCAACTTGTTCTCATATTGATAATGGAAAAGAACCTTACTTTTTTGAGGAACCAAGGCTAATCCTTACCAATAGGATCACTTTAATTACTACTTTTTTTTTCTTTAACCTCTAACTAATTTAATTTTTTAGGGAATTTTTAAAAGATAAATTTCATTTGTATTTTTTACTAAGGATTATAGAGTTCTAAAAATTTTCAAGAAAAAAGTACACATTAAAGCAAGTTTAAAAATAGTCATAACTAACCCTTAACTAGTGATGTTGCTCCGATTTTAAGTCTTAAAATCTTAGTCTAAATAGCCCATAACTCTACTTCACATAAATTTCACCTATCAACTTTGGCGTAGTGTAATTTAATCATCAAAGATCAAGTACTAAATCATATTTAATCAATTTACTAGAAGTTATCGAATTCTCACATAGTTGCAGGTTAACCAACTAATTAGGTTAAATATAGAAAAATTGGTCTCCTAAATAGCAATAATTTCTATATACCCTTCCCTATACTTAAAACTGTATATTGTCTTCGATGTACAAATTAAGTAATTCAGTAGAAAATATATCAACCAAAACAATTTTTGGGTAAGAAGATATGAAAGTGAGAAAAGAAAACTGGTACTCCCTTGAAATTTTGACTTACACATATATTACCCAAGAAGTCTAAAGTCATCTTATCTAAGTGCAATCTCTGACATAAGCTTTGAAGTTAAAAAACCAGTGCCTCACAACATGACTCACTAAACATAAAGAAAAGAAAATAAAAAAAAACTAATAAAAGAAAATCACGAAAGTAGAAAAATAGTCTAGTAAATAAACTAAGTCTATGATAAACCAATACAGACCAATCAAAGAAAAGAACAAGCAACCAAATTCATGTCTTAATACTCCTTATTGGAGGTATCATCTATAACTTCATCCTTATCATCCTTGTCCTCTTCATCATTAACTTTTCACTGGAATTCTCTTCTTCATCTCCTTCTTTTGCTTCACCTTCTTCTTCATTCTCTTCATCGTCTTCGCTCTCTTCAACTCTTTCACTTGAACTCTGCTCTTTAGCTCCTTTTTCCTCTTCTAGAGCTTCCTCCTAACTTGAATCTTGGTTCGTGGTGCCACAATAATATTCAAAAGAAAGAAAATTCAAGTTACTATTTTTTTGACTAAAAGTTTCCCTATACCTAGAACAAATAACTATACCAAAATTATAATTAAGTATAGAAGAAATAACATTATAGCTCATTTAAGACTTTTATCAAACACTTGGTAGGCATGTACGATGTAGTTGTGTTCTTGAGAAAATTTCCATAATATTCTTACAGCTAATGTTACACAAGGAAGTCCAAGCATGCTTAAACACCAAATCATGCAATTTCATGAGTTAATAACATATCAAAGTTGATAAATCACTATCACCCTAACTGCTAAAATGAAGAACAAAGGAAATGAATTAAGAAAATCCGACACTTCCACTCAATAATCAAGAATTGCACCTAGTGTAATGCATTACAAGTGACACAATTGTTTCACAACCTGTGTCTTTCAATCCTAACAAATGGTGCCATATTAAAATGCATGATCATGTCAAAAAAGATCAACACCATAAATATGCAAGATCATGTATGCATGTACTTGAATTTCACTAAGAAACTAAACTAAAGCAAAAGCCCAAATTTTTGGTCAAGATTCACCATTCAAGAAAGGAATACTTCACACAAATTCGGAATAAACATGAAACTTGAACTTTGTGTTAACCAAATATTATTTGTTGCACTACAAATAGTAAGCACAAAGTCCCCTTGTGATGTAAGACATTGAAACAAGTGTGTGTTGTTTAAGTGTATAGGTGTAAGAGAAGAAAGAAGGAGGAGAGTATAGTTTGTTGGTCATGTGGTTGGAAATGAGGAAGTGAGAGAGAGAAGCTGGGTTTAGTCTTTAAATAAGGTGTGCGACATGACTCGGAGATATGACTGTATCTCCCTAATCGTGTATCTCACTATGGTCACGATGAATTAGGGTCTCCCATGAAATGGCTTGCTGGGAGCGACATAACTGGAAGACATGGTCGGGTCGGGTCTCCTAAGTCATGTAACTCATTATGATTTCTATGATTTGGCTTACTAGGAGTGACATGAAGGAGAGATACGGTTATGTCTCTCAAGTCTTATAACTCACTGTTTATAGCTTGGCTTTTCTTCTTCTTCTTCTTCTTCTTCTTTTTTTTAATGAATTTAAAAGAAACACCTCTTCTAATGCATGAAATTAATCATAAAAATGCAACAATAATTAAAAAAGAATTAAAAGTGTACTAAAATAAATAATGAAAATTACTAAAATAACTTATCGGCTTAAGTTGTCTCCCAAGTGCACTATGTTTAATGTCATTAGCTCAATGAAATGCTAAATTCACTTACCTTTATTCAGGTAGAGGTGGATCTCCTTCCTTACCTTGATTTTGAATTCTCCATATAAAGATAGACTTACCCTTTGGCCATTGGCCGTGCAAATTCCGTTGTATAGTTGCATGACTTCCATTGAGTTTCTTCATATTACGCTACTCATCAAACTTATGTTGCTCGAGTTTCTTTTTTTTTTTTTTTTATCCTCTTTTCACTTAGATGGAGTTGTCATTAGTAGCTTCGAGCTCCTTACTACAAAAGTGTGTTCTAATTGCTTTCTTGCTTGTTTTGGTTCCAATACCAGTAGCTCTACTTTGGAAAACTTTAACTTTTCTTCTCGTGGCATGCAATATAGTTTAAACCCCTTCTTTACCACACTGGATTCATTAGCTCCTGACAAAGCTATAACTTTAGATTAATTAGGGGTTTTACTATCTCTCCATCTCTTTTTTCTATGCAATGATTCACAGGTTCTTTCACAAGTGTTTCCTACAAATATTTAGTAACATTAGTAGAATCAACATCATAGCTTGTGCCCCTTGAATCAAGGGACTTGTGCATTGAATTAGAATTTTGGAAAATAATTTCTTCATCTCCAACCCTTAAAATGAGCTTACGCTCACTAATATCAAACGTAGCCCTAGTAGTAGCTAGGAAGGGTTTACCTAGAATTAATGGTATATGGAGATCCTCGTCTATATTAAGGATAAAAAAGTTCACTGTAAAGATAAACTATTTAACTTGCACTAAAACATCCTCTATGATGCCTCTAGGGTATGAGATAGACCTATTAACTAATTGAATGCACATGTGTGTGGTTTAGCTTCTCCTAACCCTAGCTTTTTGAATAAGTTGTATGGCATTAAATTAATATTAGCTCCTAGATCTGCCAAAACATTATCTACTGACAAATTGCCAAGCATGCATGGCAGAGTAAGACTCCCTGGATCTTTTTTAATTTCTTTAGTAGTTTTTTCTAGAGTAATACAAAGCATTCCTCGTTAAGTGTAACAGTTGAAAGTTCCTTCAGCTTCCTCTTATTTGATAAAAGATCCTTCAGGAATTTCATGTACTTTGGCATCTATAATAAAACATTAACAAGAGGTAAGTTAACGTGTAATTGTTTAAAAAGATCAAAGAATTTAGCAAATTGCTTGTTTTAATCAATGTAATCCTACTTAAGGCGCTATAGATAAGGGATGGGTAACTTATACTCCTTTACTTTTGGTGGCTTTGTACTTTTGTTTGATTTTTGTGGCTCTATGTCTTTCTTACCTTTATCTTCCGCTTCTTTCTTAGTTGCTTCCCTACTATCCTTCTTTTCAATTTGTAGCTCTCTACCACTTCTCTAGGTTACTGTATTGACATGTTCCTTGGGGTTTTCTTTAGTATTCCCACGTAAAGACCTTTGTGGCCATTCATTTAACAATCTTGTAAGTTGTCTGATTTGATTTTCCAAGTTGTGGATTGAAGCCTCTTGATTCCTAAAGGAGGTTTATGTTTGTTGCATTCTTACCTTGTTGGTTTGAATATATTTTTCCAAGAGACTCTCTAACTTCTTGGTGTTGATGGAGGAGCTACAGGTTGCTGAAACTTGGGAGAAGGTAACTTTGATCTTTGTTGGGCTTGGTTCCTTGCCTACCACTGTTGCCCTTAACTCTGGTTCTAATTACCCCATGAAATATTCGGGTGATCCCTTTACCTTAAGTTGTAGGTATTACTGTAAGAATTATACTAGGGTCTTGAGGGTTTCCTTAGAAAATCAACTTGCTTCGTTTGTTCATTACATACAAATCTTTCTTGGCAAAAGTTGTTAGGGCTGAATTAGGGTTGTTGTGGATTGACCAATAGTGAGTTGATCCTTTTACTTAACATTTCCACCCTAGTGGCCAAAGAATGCACTACATTAAGCTCAAACACTTCCCATGACTCTTTACCTTCCCTTGGAATTTTCCTACCAGTAATTGTTCATGGCCATCCCTTCTATCAAGTTTTGAACTTGCTCGGGTGTCTTTGTATTGGGTGTACCCTTGGCTGCTACATCTATCATTTGCCTTGTAAAGGAGTTGAAACCATTATAGAAAGTTTGGATTTCCATCCAAAGGGGGAGGCCATGGTGTGGGCACCACCTTAGCAGGTTCTTTAAGTGCTCCTAGGTATTATATAAGGTTTCACTCTTTGTTTAGGTAAAAGAAGAGATATTGGCTTTGAGCTTAGTGATTTTAGTAAGCGAAAAGTACTTTTCAAGAATTTCTTTGCCAATTTGTTCTAAGTTGTGATTGAATTCCTTGCCAAGAAATTTAACCACTACTTAGCTTGGCTGCATAAAAAAAATAGGAAGAGATGCAACCGAATAGCATTATTGGTTACCCCATTAATTTTAAAGGAATCACATATTTCCAAAAAGGTTGGAAATATGTGTATTGGGGGTCATCTTATAGGTTGTCAAACTGCATAAACTGTTGCACCATTTTTATGATATTCGGCTTGATCTTGAAGTTATTGGCTGTAACAATCGAGTTATTTATGTTAGACTCAACTCCAGTCAGAAAAGGTTGAGAATAAACTAAAATGGATATATTTTGTTCCCTGTTGTTGGCCATGTCGTTGTCAAGTATACTCTCTCTATCGAATTCTTGATTGTCCACTTGCTCTTTCATTTCCCCCTTGTTTAGTTTAACCTCATCCTTAATTCTGATAGGAGATCCTTGATCGATTGCCTTTACTATTTCCTTCATTGTTAGTTGTCTCAAATTCCTCAAAGTTGTCCTCTCAATTTCGAGGTCAATCTTGATGAAGTGCTATAGATGACTTCTAGTCATGTATCGCACAAAAGGAAATGTAGAATTAGCTCAAGGTCACATGAAAGAAATAAATGAAAACAAGAAAAAAAAAAAAGAAATCAAGAAAAGTAAAGAAACAATGGTTAGATTGATAAAGCAGCTAGCATTCTTAATATCACAAGTCCCTAGCAATGGCACCAAAAACTTAGTATTAGGTAAGCACACCTATCTTTTAGTAGTATAGTTTAAAGATCGAATGTCATTCCCACAAGGACTATGAGTATTAATACTAACTATATCCTTATTATCTAACCAATAAAAATTTAATTAAAAAACTAAAAGGATTTAATCTAAATTATTGCTAAAAGTAATCTAAAAATTAACCAAGACTCAATTCAAGAAATTAATAAGAAAGCAATTTAATTGAAAATTAATTCAAGATTCAATGTCATACCTAGATCTCGATTCTCCTAGAATTACACATGTAATTTTTGCTAAAAATTATCTAATTCAATCCTTAATTTGCTTGACTAGGAGAATTTTCTATAAAAATAACTTTGTCAAGTCTATTAATCCTAATCTTTACATCACCTAGTAGAATCTTTTCTCAATAGTGTAACCAAAAATCACATTAAATAACAATCAATTCTCTAACTATATAAATCAAGATCCAAAGAGACTTGCAATTTATCTCTAGACTTGCAAGAATCTTCCTTAATTATGCTGAGAGCTAATCATATAAGAAATCTCTCGATTCTCTTGCATGATATTATATTTTAGACTAATACCTTAGGAATTATTAATCTAAAACAATCAAACACACATAATTGAACTAAGAAAATTAAATATCTTCATTAGATATAAGAAAAACTAATGCCACATAGTAATTTTAGGTTCTACAAAACCTAGATACAATAGATTTACTCGATATTCATGATAAAGCAATAATCTTGAACAAGATCTAAAAAAGAAACAGAAAAATAAGCCATGAAATCAATAAGAAGTGTTGAATCTTGTAGTGCATCGCTATCTTGAATGTTTTGCCCCTTAAGTCTCTCAAAAAGTCATTTAACTAATTGTAACAAGAATCCCTAAGAAGCCTTTATATAGGAGATGCGGAACTTATTAATCGCTGGAAATGATACGACTTAGTGATACGGTCGTATCACTAGTTGTATCCCCTTTGATAAATTGAATCTTAATGACTCATCTTAAATCTTTGCCAAATCTTCAATTGACACAACTTGGGACATGGTTGTATCATCTTAGTTGTGTAGCTTTTTATTCATTCCACTTACCTACTCAAAGTTCTTTATTTAAATTGACACAGTCATGTCATTTTGTCATGTCATTTGCTCATGTTATTTAAGAACTTCATAACTTCTTCATTTTAACTTTGATTTGAGTGAAACTTGTTTTTATTTCCTCATTTTCTTTCGATGATTATTTTAAAATCTAAAAAACAAGAATTTACTCAATTAAGTATCATTTTCTTAAAATAAACCAAAATTTCAAGGAAAATCACTAAAAATTCACTATATAACATAAAGGTAATTAAGAGCATATCTCCTATAAGTACAAATAATGGATGTACTCATGGTAGGGTCAACTTAATTGCAATAAGAAGTTAATAAAATACTTGGTGATGATACTGTGTATCATGTGGGTGGTCTTTGCTTACACTCTTGGTGGTCTTGCAGCCACGAGTGATGGAAGATTTGCAAAATGCCCCCTGATGCATAGCCAATGAGAGCCCTTCAACACTTAAGTTAGTGAGGAGAATGGTTGAAAATTGAGTTAAGATTAGGAGTGCATTCAAAGATAAGTGGAGAGAGAGAATTCAAGTCCTTTCACTTGAGGTTTCATGTCATATTTATATGAAGAGAAGCTGACTTATTGGGCTACGTGGCATCTGGGGATTGGTTAGTGTACAATTTGAGTTGGGGGCGTTGTCAGTATGAGAAAGGTTAGACTCCTTTCTGTTAGTTGGCAGCTCTCGAGGAAAGAGCTTATCACATTAAAGTAGGCGGTTGCTAGTACTTAGATAGCTAGTTCCTTAAGCTATACATTAGGACATTACACAGCATTTAATGAGGAGAGAGAGAAGAATGGAGAGCAAGACTTTGTCTAGCAAAGAAACCTCAAAATGGCACTTTAGATAGTGGGTACGACCCATCTTAGTGGTTGGATGAAGACCATCGGGTCGTAGACCTAGTTACGGTAGGCTTTTAAAGTGCTCATAGATTAAGCCCAAGGAGCTTGGAGGCTTGTGGTTCTCTTGAGAAACATTTGACCTCCTTTTCTGTCTGAGACTAGGTAAGACCTCGAGGCTTGGCATGTGTTCAGAGGCTACTTGGCCTCTTGCACGGGCACCTTGTATGGTAAGTACTACTGGTGCCTTAACTCGAGCTGGCTCATGCACTTAATGGGGAACCATCCTTTGGGGATGTGACAGCCCCTTGAAAACACTAAGCAGGCTTAGCAACTTAGGCTTCAACCTTTAGATTGTCAGACTAAAAAAGGGGCTATCAACACTTGCCCCCCATTTTCATCGGTGTTGAAGCAACAAGGAGAGTATCGTGAATCCAGGCTTAGGACAATCTTTAGAAGGGGGAGTGGTTAGCTCCAGATAGTTTGGGGGACGGGGAGTTGTCAAGCGTTTGTGCGATATGATCGTTGACTTGCATTTATTAGCGTTTGCTCTTTCTAAGATGATCTTTTGCTAGAGATAGTGACAACACCTAGGGTAGATTATAGCATGCGAGGTAATTAACATGCCTTCGGAATGCCATAATTGTAGAGTAATTACTGCATTAATGATAATCTTTGTTGTTGCACTATCATCGCTCTTAGATGGGATGGTGAAGACACATGGATAGCTCAATCTCCTCTTCGTTGCCTATATAAGGGCTTAGTGGTGGAGGCCTTCTTCCTTACTTTTTTAACCATTTCTAAACTTCCTTAAAAGTGTTGAGTAACGACTTCTTATAATATTGAGAGTTGTAGGGAATGTTTAAGTCGAAAAAGATTAGGCTTTGGAGAGAGTGCATAAACTCGAACTACGTCTTCACTATGGGCAAATGAAGTGTTCAAGTACTAATCAAGGGGGTGTAAGAAGTTGCCTCGTGATGGGGAAAGGCTCTCGAGTACCAACTAATAGGTGTATGTGGGCCACTTGGTCGGGTCCTTTGATAAGCTAAGTAAGTTTGGGTGATGAAGGACCTTTGAGAGTACATCCTCTAATCACGATGGCACCAGCATCGTAGGGGTGCTCACATGTACAGGGTCACTTCAATAGATGCTTGTGTGATGCCATTGAAGTACTTGTGCATGCACAAGTCATTTATGGTGTTTTGGACAATTAGGAGAGGCTTTCTTGTGGTTTAGAGGTGCTTAACCAAGGGTAGCATAGTAGGTTTGTGAGGGGGATGAGTGCACTTATGTTCGTCCTTGTGTAAGTCTATGCGCTCTTGTAGTAGCAATTTGAAGATAACCATCATGGGCATCTACGAGCACGATTAATGGGATATTGCACAAGAGACGGATAAACCTGCTACAAATAGCCTAAGTGAGGAACTTGTTTGGGAGGTTGGCTCATTTGATAGACGAGGGCTTCATCTTGAAGCTATTGACATTGATTGTAGGTTCCTAGGTACAGTGAAAGAAAAGCCTACCATTAGGTATTGCTGGATGAGATTCTACTCCCACCTAGCAAACTTGAGGAAGCCACTTGAGTGTATCGAGCAGCGAAATTAAGAAGCTTATGAAGTGAAGTGAAGTGACTAAGTAGAAGCTAAATGAATATGTGTCATGCTTTCTTGTGTTTTCTTTTTGTTGTTGTACCTTTGCTTATGTTTGTACTTAAGGTTGGTATGCTGACCCTTAAAGCCTCATCGAACTTCGAATGAATAAACTAAGTTTGTTAATGTGATGGTTTCCTTTCTAGTCATCTGCCATTTTATTTTATAGTTTTACCATTTGAGTGCCCGTACTCGAGTTGTTGTGTTGAGGCAATCGACTTTATAAGCATAGAGTTTCCGATAGAGTTGCATAGTGTTCGGAATTAGTCTTGAGCATTTAAGTCAAGACCCTGAGTATTTGTTGTAGTCCCCCTAAGCTTAAGGAGTGAGAAACTATTGTCTCCAAGATCAACCAAAGGGCCCTGTGGTTAAGTGGTAAAGGTTAAGCTTAGGTAGGCCTAGGTCCCATTGAGGCGGTGTCATCATTAATTGCTTGTTAGAACGATACGATGATTGACATAACAGATGTGACCATTGAGATGCTTGAGGCCCTTAAAGGGTATGA
This sequence comes from Lumnitzera littorea, assembly GCA_024138015.1. Lineage (NCBI taxonomy): Eukaryota > Viridiplantae > Streptophyta > Magnoliopsida > Myrtales > Combretaceae > Lumnitzera > Lumnitzera littorea. Next base: position 98,624,062 of record JAMXBB010000005.1, on the reverse strand, counting down.
GTTAGTTTGTGGATACACACAAGGGCTGAGCTAGTGATCTGTATGCTAGGTTGATTTGGACCATTGATTTTCTATTTGTGAAGTGTAGGGTAATGATTTGCCTTCGTACTTGTGTTTACATAAAGGCTTGCAAGTTCAGTCTGTTCTCCACTTTTATTCTTGATCGATATTTTGTCAAATTCTATCTATACTACTTTACTTAACTTTCTTATACTTTCTCTTCACTTTTCTTAACTTTCATTACGAATGATGGAGCAATAAAAGCGGAGATTTAAAACCAAGGACACTGTAGTTGGGGAAAACCGAGGGGAAGTTGTGCTAAACCCTACTCCCCCTTAAAGGATGGTGGCAATGGTAATCGACGATGGCGAACATTGATGGATATAGGTGGTGATGCTAAAGCATCAACCAGCCAGCAACTAAACCTAGTTATGCATTGGTGGCCCTTGAAGCTTGAGCATGCTATGCTCTTTTAGGGTAAGGAATATCTAGAAACCATAATGATTGTGCTAGAGAGGTAGGGGACGTTATAAGCATATGTCGGTATGTGTTTGTGCGCTAGTGTATTTTACTCTGATAGGTATGGTCTTGTTCTTATTTCCCTTAATGTTTTCAAGTGTTTGTGATCACTTGCTTATGTTGAATTCCCTATTTTTGTAGTTGTCTCAATAATGTTGCCAGGAGTTAAAGGCTGAGCTGAAGGACTCAAAGGAGGAGGTAAACAGGCTGAGGGTATGGACGTAGAGTGTATGGGACGACTATAAATGTCTAAGTGTAGAGAAAGATAGGTTAGAGTAAGAGGCAGTCAATGTAAGAGTTGAGGTTGGCGACGTGAAGAAGCGTGTTAAGGGATTGGAGATGACACTTAATGCTTGTACTCAAGAGTTAGAGGTCATAAGAAAAGAGGTGGAGGTAGCCAAGAAGGAGCTCGAGGATGCTTGAGTTAGGTTTTAGGATTGGGAAATGGAGCTTAGGGATGGTCGCGACTTGATGAAGGTAGCTTTGCAGAAACTATTTGTTGAGTCGCGGTGATGACTATAAGGAGATTATTGACCGGGTTAGGCTAGAAGGAGGTAGGATTGTGAGAGAAGAGGTGTAGGGGAAATTTCCCGACCTCAACCTCGAATTCCTTTCCTAGTTGGACTAGAGGGTCTAGGCTAGCAGCAAAGGAGCCAATGTAGAGGGTGACCCTGTTGGTAATGATGATGTTGAGGAGGAAGACGTAGGCAACGTTCGGGCTAAAGAGGCATGGGATGGTGTTAGTGGTTTTGTAAATGGTTTTTGCTTACTTTTTGCATTAGATTTTTGACTATTGCTTTTTGTATATGTGGGCTAGGATGTTAGCACTATTATTTTATATTATGGTGGAAATTGTAATAAAAATTTCATAAGTTGGGTTACTTACTTGTGTGCATCCTTCTGCTATAAATTTATTTTATTGTTGGTGTTTAACCACCTCCATGAATGCTCATACCTACTTATGCAGTCAAACAGTATTTTTTCGATTAAGCATATGGATTTTCTTGACTAGGTTACCTACTGAGTTATGCTGTTCCTAGGCTTTGGATCTTAAGAACAAGTCTTGTTTGGTCGGGGGTGTTGAGGACGTTAAACTTATTTGTTAATTTAGGACCTAGTGTATCGATTGAATCGATGTGCTTAGTCTAATGCAACCCTTCAAGTGCAAAAGCTTGCTGGGGTACTGGAGGTAGGGCTCGAGGCTTTGAATATCTTGGGTGTTATGACCAACGAGAATGCTAGGATATCAAGGATATAGATCAACTTGATTGGGTCAGATGCTTTTCTTCTTCATCTATTAACAAGGGGTGGGGCTTGATGGTCATCAAACCGTATTAAAGTGAAATAGCTCATAGGGGTAGGATGGGTAAGTGCATAACTCATCTTTTCATTACATTCTCAAAATATTCATAAAGTGTACATGGTTCTCCATACGTTTTACAAGAAATAAGGCCTAAGGTTGTTGGAATTCCAAGTTCTTAGGATGAATTGTTCGTCTAAGATCTCTAGCCTATAAGCCCCATTGTTGACATATTCTTTAACTTGGACGAAGTCTTCCTAATTCGATGATAATTTTCCCTATCTGTCTCGTAACCTAATGGCTTTAAGTTTTTAGTGGACTAGATCTCTAGATTTGAATACTTTGTGCTTGACCTTCTTATTTTAGTACCTAGCGACACATTGTTGGTTGGTGGCTAGTTGAGCTTGGGCAACATCTCGTACTTCATCAACAGGGTCGAGGCTAGCTTATAAGGCCACTCAATTGGCATTAACATTGAAGTTCTAAACCTTGCTCATTGGGAGCTCCAATTGAATGGACATCATAGCCTTTGAGTAGAAAGCGAGACGGAATAGAGTTTCTCTAGTGGTCATTTTGTATGTTGTCCAATATCCCCAAAGGATGGTGGGGAGCTCATCTATTTACTAGCCATTCGCTCGTTTAATTCTCTTTATTAGGCTGCCAAGGATTATCTTGTTAATAGCCTCGACTTAGCTATTGGTTTAGGGATGGGTAATTGAGGTGTAATGGAGATTGATGTGGTTCTTATCATAGAACTCTTTGAATTGGGTATTATCAAATTGCTAGGCGTTGTGGTGATGAGGGCATAGGGCACTCCAAACCTAATAAGAGACGTTGGTTAACATGAATCCTTCCACTACCCTTATAGTTATGCTCGTGATTGTTTGGGCTTTGACTTACTTTGTGAAATAATCAACAGCTACCAAAATGAACTGGCCCCCTTTGGATGCCTTGGGAAATGGTCTGAGAACATCAAGTCCCTACTGAGCAAATGGCTATGGACTCATTATGGGCTGGAGATTAGTGCTTGGTACGTAACTAATAGGCGTATGCTTCTAGTAGCTGTAGCATCATCGTACTAAGGTTTTTACGTCTTCTTTCATTGTTGGCTAGTGGTACCTGAGACGAAGAGCTCGAATATATAGGTTTTGAGACTGAATGTGATTACTCCTAATCCCTGTGTATAACACTTCAAGGGCATGAAGGCCTTCTTTGTTCTTTAGGTAGCGAGGGAGGGATACATTATACCTTTATCAATAGAGGATGTCATCAACAATCATGTAGTTGGTCGTGTGGTAGGTAAGCCTTTTTGCTTTTCCTCTATTACTAAGTAGTGCACCAGTCTTGAACTACTCCAGTATCGAATCCATCTAAGAGGGCCGAGTAAATGAAAGGTAGATCATAAGGACTTTGTGTGGTTGCTTGTCAATGGTGTGATCTGGAATGTATTGTAGGAGAATCTATTTGTTGCTTGTATAAGGTGGTGGTATGGTTGTGGAGGCGAGCTTGGACAATTTGTCTACCTTTGAGTTTTCTACTGATGGAATTTTGGTGATGCTTTATTAGGTGAGATCCTGTACCGACTGGATGTATTTCACCATGGCTTCCCCCTTTATCTCGTAATCTCCCTCAACTTGCTGCACTACCGGCATATAGTTTAAGTAAATGTTTTGTTTTTCAACCCCAACGTCCCTTGCAATCTTGAGGTTGACAATAAGAGCTTCATACTTGGCTTCGTTGTTGTTGGAGAGGAATTCAAACTTGAGCGCATATAAAACTTTGGTGCAATAAGGTCCTTATGGGACTATTCTTGCTTTACTCTACAACCCTACCCCCGTAAACCCAGCCCCCACACCCCTTCCCCCAACTGTCGAGTAGAGGATCTATTAACATGGAGAGTCCACAATAGAATGTTAATTTATGTTGGTGTTTCCTCCTCTTTAGTGTATTAGGCAACAAAAATCTATAAGGACTTGTGCTTTAATCGCTTGTCTATGGCAGAATTGGAGACCATGGGTACCGAGCTTTAAGGAGTGCTTGACCATGCATCCTGACATGTTAGGCTTTTGTAAAATTGTTTGTAGAGGTTGGTTGGTGAGGACAATAATAAGGTACGCTTAGAAATATAGCCTCAGTTTTCACATAGCAATCACTACGGTTAGCGCACACTTTTCAATTTATATGTACTTTATCTCTAGCCCTTATAAGATGTGGCTGACATAGTAGATTGATTTATACTCACATTTGTCTACTTAGATGAGCACTAAAAATAAGACCTGATCACTTACAACCAAGTATAGGTAAAGCTCTTCACTAGAGATTGATTTGGAGAGTAAGGGTGTGCTTTCTAGAAATTGCTTGAGTTTCTCAAATGCAGTCTAGCATTCTTTAGTCTAGTTAAACTATGATGGGTTCTTTAGTGGCATAAAGAACTTAGAGCATTTATTTACTCTCCTGGACACAAATTGATTGAGTGTGACAACTCTATTAGTAAGCCATTGGATGTCCTTGATTTTCTTAGGGGCCTTCATGTCCTTAGTGGCTTATATTTTGTCTAGCTTGGCCTTAATACCATACTTTGTGACCATAAACTCAAGGAACTTGCTTGAGCCAACCTTAAAGATGCACTTTCAAGGGTTGAGCTTCGTTTGATATTTACATAGAATGTTGAAAGTTTCACGCAAGTCCTCAATGTGGTCAATCTTTTGCTTACTCTTGATGATCATATCGTCAACATAGACTTCGACATTTCATTTGAGCTATGGCTTAAGGATGGTTGTCATCACCCTTTGATATGTTGCCCTAACGTTTTTGAGACTGAAGGACATGACTTTGTAGCAGTATGTCCCAAAATTGGTGACAAAGGTTGAATGTACCTAATCATCAAGGGCATAAATCTAATTGTAGCCTAAGTAGGTGTCTATGAAGCTAAGTCTTGCATTGCCTGAGGTCGAGTTGATGAATTGGTCTATTCTTGTGAGGGGGAAACAGTCTTTTGAGCAAGATTTATTAAGGTCGATGTAGCCAACACACATTCACCCTTTGCCATTAGATTTCTTCACTAACATGGCATTTACTAACTAGGTAGGGTATTGGTTCTCCCTTATAAAACTAGCTTGAAGTAGCTTTTATACCTCTTGCTCAATAGCGGCCTATCGTTTGGCTGTGAAGTGTCATCTTTTCTATTTGACAAGCCATATGTTGGGGTTTGTATATTTCCTTAGTGATGTCTATGATCTTAGGCATTTCCTTTAGAGAGGATGCAAATACATCCGAATTATAATAGAGAAAGGCGATGATGTCCTCCTTTTTTTCGGTAGATAAGGAGGTTCCTATCTATGTGGTTTGTTTAGGTTAGTCACCAAATTGTATGACCTCAGTTTTTTCTATGGGCTCTCCCCTTAAGCCTTATGTCTCCTTTGGTGTTGATTCGATGTGCATGACCCGGTTGTAGGAAATGTCACTTAAGTAAAGTGACTTAGATAACTTCTGGTTGCCGTAGGCAACGCCAACACTTATGGGTGTTGGGAATTTCATCTTTGGGCATCTCTGTCTAATTCATACGTCAAACTTATTAAGGCTCGACCATCCTAGGATGAAATTGTAAGAGGATTAGTGGTTGAAGATGATGAAGTTGATTGGTTGTAAGGCGATGTTCTTTTCATCACCCAGCCAAACAAGAAGTGTGATGAGGCCAGGGATGGACTTTCCTCCAAGGTTAGCCAAGCTTTGACTATTTGGTTGGAAAGGTTCATTGAGTTGGTCCTTCACCTACTTGTATGTACAATATAATAGGATGTTTGTAGAACTCCCATTATTAACGAAGGTTTTGGGGATGCTAAAGTACCCTATTTCAGCATTAGTCATTAGTAGGTTGATGTGGGGGTATTTGACACTTTCCCTGTCTTTGTCAGAGAAGGAAATGGTAGTGTCTATCTTTAACTTTTTAGCTTGGACAAACAGTACTTTGTGTTGGGGTAGCGAAGGATAGGCCTTATTGGAGAGTTCGAGTCTACCTATTATGGTTTAGACCTGACCTTACCTACCTTAAGATTGCGTATTGTTAGGGAGCTTTTGTTGTTTTGGTTGTGGCTACTACTGTTGGTCTTTAGTTCAGCAGCGTTTGGTTAGTCAAGCTTGATTTCTCTCATCGACGATAAGGTGGTTGATGTAGCCTTTGCGAATAAGGCCTTTGACAACATTCTTGAGATGATGACATTTAGTGGTGTTAGGGTTGTGCACATCATGGTTGTCACAAAATTTGCTCGAAGCAGCTACCTTGAGGGTTTCTCTAATATTTAAAGTATGGGGAAGTTGTTCTCGTACCTCATAGAAGACTTCTCCAAGAAGGCGACTTAGTGGAGCATAGTTGGTGTAGTTTGCAAATTTTTGTTTTTACCTTTCTCGATGCTCCTTGGATGAAGATGGACGATCTTCTCATAGGTTGAGTCAATCTTTCACTGAGGTGCTTCGAATGCATGTCATTTTCCATGCCTGCTTAGATGGCATCCTCTTGGGTGACATACTACTTGGTTGTTATCATGAATTCCTCAAAGGTGTTCGATTGACAAAGTGTAGTAGCTTTAATGATCTTATTGTTGGGGTCTAGGGCATAAATGATAGTCTAAAGGGCGATCCTGGTCTTAACCTTTGGGACTTGGAGTTTAGTGTGATTGAAGAGCTTAAGGTAAGCTCAAAGGGTCTTGTTAGGTCTTTGTCGAACATTGTATAGCATTGATGAGTCTCTGCGTAATACTTTCTTGCTGAGAAAGTGTTACTGGAGCTTGGTTGTAAGGTCATTGAATGAGTTGATAGAGCCATCTTGTACTTAGTTGAACTATATCAATGCTGCCTTGGTTAATGTGCTAGGGAAGGCTTTGCACATTATTGCGTTAGAGAAGATATGTAAGCTTATCATGGTGTGAAAATACCCTAAATGGTCGTATGGTCACTCCAGTTGTCATAAGTGTTCAATTAGGGAAGCCAGACACCTTGTAGGAGGGTGGGTTTTTTCTAAGATCACTAGCGTAAATGGGCTCTTGCTTACAGCTATCCCCGAGTTGAGGATTCAAAACACTTTTGGTTTCATATGCTAGAGGTATGATGGATGTGCTTATCGAGCTTTTGCATTCGTTTCTTCTAGTGGTTTTTGTGAGCATTTTAGGTAAATATGCTTTTAGACTCTGGTGGTGTTGGATTGTTTACCTAATACTTGTACCTTGCTACGATTAGTGTTCAATTGATCATGTAGGTCCTTTACAAGGTGGCACTTGGATTGGATATGATTGTGTGGGTAAACGAGGTTCGTTATGGGCATTGGTGAGTGTTTAGGGTGTTTGCTCATTTTGTTGGAGGAGCTAGCAGATAAGTCTTTTAGGTTAGCCTTACCTTTAGGGTTAACTTTATCTTTGAGTTTCTATAAGGCCATAAGCTCTTGTCTTAAGTTGGTGCCCTCTTGGAGGGTTCTTTGATCAATTGGTGAAACATTGTCTTCATTTTGTCAAGTTCTGAAGGTGGTTGGTTCGTTCATAGTGGTGGTGGTGTTGGTAACCATTTGCAACCACCTTAAAGTGATGCATGTGGATATGTATTTTATTCTTTGCTATGTTAGTAGGTTCTGGTAAATGGTAGGTGTCAAATGGTGATAGTATGTATCATGAGGGTGATCTTTGTTACACTTCTAGTGGTCTCACAGCTGTAGGTGATCAAAAACCTACAAAAAGGCCCTTGAGGCATAGCCAATGAAGGCCCTCTAACGCTTAAGTTAGCAAGGAGAGTGGTTGAAAATTGAGTAAAGATTAGGAATGCATTCAAAGATAAGTGGAAAGAGAGAATTTGGATCCTTTCACTTGAGGTTGCGTGTCTTATTTATATGAAGGGAAGTTGACTTACTAGGCCATGCGGTGTATGGGGATTGGCATGTGTACAATTTGAGGTAGAGACATTGCTAGTATGAGAAAGGAAAGACACCTTTCTACTAGTTTATAGGCCTTGAGGAAAGAACTTATCACATTGGAGTGGACAGTTGCCATAGTTTAGATGGCTAGTTCCTTAGGTTGTATAATAGGACTTTACATAGCATTTAGTGTAGAGAGAGAGTAGAATGGAGATGTAAACTTTATTTGGTGAAGTGTCCTCGAAATGGCACTTTGAATAGTGGGTGCAACCATTCCTGATGGTTAAATTAGGACCATTAGGTCTTAGACTTGGTTACAACAGGCTTCTAAGGTGCTCGCAGCTTAGGCCCAAGGAGTTTAGAGGCCTATGGTTCTCATGAAAAATGTTTGATCTCCTTCTTTGTCTAAGATTAGGGAAGAGCACAGGGCTCAACATGTGCTCAAAGGTTGCCTAGCCTTTGGCATGGGCACCTGGTGAGCAAGTACCATTAGTACCCTGACTCGAGCTCACTCGTGCATTTAGTGGGGGGACCATCCTCTAGTGATGTGAGAGCCCCTTGAAAACATTGAGTAGGCTTAGTGACTTGTGCTTGGGCCTTCAAAGTGTTAGGTTGGAAGGGGGCTATTAACACTTAGCATTGTATGTGGAATTCATCATCAGTTTGCACCAATAAAAACGTCTATCACCCATTTGCACTTGATAGTAAACCTATGTCTTCTATTTTGTAATTATCTCTATAGGTTCAACTTCACTTTGGTCTTCACTAGGGGTAGGAGTAACATAATATGGTTTAGTTCATTCTTCAAAACCGAATCGAACTACATCTTACAATTTGGATTCTTTATGGCTTGGAATTAAATATTATGAAATGGGTTTAGCTTAGAGAGATAGAAGGCCCAATTTTGCTCAAATGTGAGTAACTTTGAGTTTTAGAACCTTTTTGATGTGTATGATGCTGGTGTTTTATTCATGAATAGAGCTTAAAAAATCACATTAGATTAACACTACAAAACCGGGAGTTTTATCCTCTTATTTCATTTTTATTTTTTTGGCATAATATAAATTGTCTCAATTAGATTTTCTGATTCCATTGTGATCCATTTGCCTTATAAAAAGAAATAGAATCAAAATCAATAAATAAAATCAGTAGGAAATTTTTTTTTTCAATGTTTAAACGTTGAAATTAGATCTCTTTTAGGGTATTATGATTAAAGGTTATGGATGGTTGTGTTACGGCCATAATCCTCCTAATGCTTTTGTACGACACTTAGTGCTCTTAACCATACTAAAGAAGGCTAAGTTTAGCTTGAAGACTACATACAGAAGATTTTAGAGAGAGAAAATAGAGAGAAAAACTTTGAATAGAATAGATTTCACTCAATGTCTAGATGTCTTACAGCTGAGGGGATCCCCCTATATATACAAAAAAGCCCTCATAAATAAATGGCTAAGATTAATCTCATTTAATGGTTATTATTGAATTACTTCTACCTACCTTACCTACCATACCTACTAATATGCATTGAATTTGGACTTCTTTGGAATTTTCTTAGATCCTTCCAACTTCTAGAATCTTCCACAAGTTTGGGTTTCGCCTTTTCTCTTCAAATGGGTCATAGGAACCTCCTTCTTATATTTCCTCTATCTTGTCTTACCTCATTAGGCTTGTACTAGACATACCTTTGAGGCTTTGAAGAATTAGTTTGTGATACAAACACTTCCTAAAGATCATGCACTTGGCATGTGGATTGCATAAACTTGAGATAAAAAATAAAAAATGAAGTCGTGTGTTTCTTGTAAGTTGATCCTTAGTTCTTTACCTTGCAAAACTGAAGTGCTTCTACTAAGCTAAGCCAACTTTCACATAATGTGCTAGTTTTTTAATATGTAGAATACAAGATCTTGAAACCCATGTATTAAAGATGAATATGTCATGGGTTTCAAACCCTTGACCAATAGTCATTATACACTTACCATTAAAAAACTAACCATCAATATTTGTGACTATATTTATGCAACAAATAGTTATTAAGATATTTTGCTTAGAAAGGGGTATGGCCATAATGGTCTTATTGTATACTAAGGTTGAGCAAAGGAACCATGAACTACAAATCAAACCGTGAAAGAAAATTGAAAAATCGATTTTTTGTAATCAATTTGGTTTACGGTTTGGTTTAGTTTACCATAAGTAGTTCGCAATTTGATTCTAAGAGTAGGACCAAATTGTTCATTTTGAAACTGAACTAAACCAATTAACTATTAATTAAAAAAAAAATTGATGGCTTAGTTTCACACCGCTATGCATGGTGTTAATGTAATGCAATTAGTCATGGCATGGAGATTTCTACTTTACATTGCTACTATGGTTTGGATTGAAGACAAAAAATAACAACCTTAAGACTCTTTCCATAAGGCAAATCTTAGTATGTTACATTGATAAGGTGTTAGCCTTTGTCTTGTCACTAGAAGAAAGATTCCTAATAGGTTGTGTATGCCCAAGATCATGTCGTATGTATAAGTGAATTATGAGGTATGGTTACAAGGAGATTCAATGCAATGATGGTGATGACTTTGAGAATCACCTCTTACAAAGCATTGTATAGTTCACCATGATTGAAACTAAGAACCACAATTCTCAAGCTTTGTGGCTTCATCTCTAGACGGGAGAACGACTGTTTTTAGCTTAAGAACAACCTAATCAAATTGTAATATTATAATGTTTATAACATTTACAAGAAATAATAATTAATTGGTGATAACGATATAAACCACGAATCGAACTACATCAAATTGTTATTTTTAGGTTCGAAAAATATAAGAATTGAATCGTATGATTAAGTTCTATTTAATAAAAAAAATAGAACCTAATATTAAGTTCTATTTGGGAAGAGATGAATTAGGTTTGGTTTGGGAAGGGGATAAATCTTACTGAACCAAACCATACTCACCCCTACCAAACCATACTTTGTCATAAATTCCTAACGATGTATACCATTGGTCACTTACACTGAGCTAAAATAGTTCATACACTCACTACTAACTTAATTAACTATACCAAGCTGCAAAAATTCATTTAGGTATATTCATTTGGGTACTAAAAATTGAGAGATAGAAATTGATTTATTGACTTTTGATAAAGAACAAGAGCAACTAGTTGAATGACCTTCGATAGAGAATAAGAATAAATGACTAGCTTTGTCGTTGCCATAAAGATTACATAAGCTTTGTCAATACACATCAAGACTCATTATTCACATGTGTAAACTATACCTACTAATTCAAGTCTATACTAACATTAATGATTTCGTCATTAAAACTTTTGATGGTTGTGACTTTTTTTTTTAATCTAAATTTAGCAAACTTCGTGTCTATACAACCATTACAAAAAAATTTATCACCTCATGGAAAGCTTTTTAGATTGTGAAAGTCAATAAGGAGCACCACAAAATATTTTGGCCACTTTTATTTGTATACTTCTAGCTGTTTCAAGCTTATTTACTCCTATTCTAAGTTGATCTTAGGTTACTATAAAGCAAAATATAGTACCAAAAAACATATCTTAATAATTTTATATTAGCTTAATACAAACCTATTAAGATCATATTTGTTTTTTAATCTCGTAATAAATAAGGTATTCAAGTTTAACTTTGCTTATTTTATTAGTTAGCTCCAATTTCGACAATTTTAGCACTTTCCTTAAAAACCCATAACTAGGGAGTTTAATTTCATTTAGGTATAAACAATTCATATACATGGCAAAAAAACTGGAATACTCAACCAAATGATCTATAAAGTCCACATTTTACCCAAAATTGTCTAACTTCACATGGTTAATATAGTAAACTTTAATAATGAGAGGAAAGTCCATTGAAACTCACTTGGATTTAAGCTTAGGTACTCTATGGGTATCTTTTACTTCTAATGATTCTTCAAGATCTCATTAAAGTATCTTAATATCAACTTCTTATATATCTTAGCATAACACCAACCTTCTAAAGTCTCATAAGACGTTACTTACAACTTTAGTTTTGAGATTTTTTATTTGTTCACGAGTAAGAGGGGTATTACGGTATGCTTGATTGACCAATGCCAATAGATTAGGGTCAGTTTTTCAAAGTGGGAAGTTCGCATGTGGTTAAGGATGGGGTGATAGGTAGCATAAAGAAAGACAAGGATCACTTAGGATAGATGCTCTTTAAAAGTTGATCTTATTAGCTCTTTGGTAGATCTAATGGATGGATATAATAAAAAAATGGTTCGTGTTGGTGGTGGTTACCTTAACCTATACATACATACATATATATATATATATAGAGAGAGAGAGAGAGAGAGAGAGAGAGAGAGGTTAATGAGGAGAAAGAGGGTATGGTGTTGGTGGTGGTGGTTGGGCAATCATGAGGTGGCTTAAAGATGTTAAGTGTCATCATAAGCTATTACTTAGTGTCAAGTAAAGGCTAGGTGGTGCAAAGATAAGGAAAATGAGTGGTACATGCTAGGTTGATGAGTCATTATCCTAATGATCTTATGACATATCTAAGCATAAAGTGGCTTAAAGGTTAGGGGTGCCATGTTGCATAGTAACAAGGTACTGGGTGAACTTGAGGTACCTTTATCCTATTGTTCCTATGTGTCATCTAGGAGCCTAATGTGGAAAAAGCTTATGGTTTAAGGGCTTGAAGTAGTGCAAATTTGATGGTTTCTAAGAGATTGTTCTTTTGGCTTGAGATGTCATAACCTTATTGGTCTTTAACACTCTAAGATGGCATTATTCTATTAGTTTTAAGGAGTGGGAATAATTATTCCATTTTCTAAATAATTCTTTTGATGAGTCAATTGCAATATTTGGTTTGAAGGAAAAACTATTTAATAGGAGCAAAAATGCCGCCAAACAATAAAAAAGTAATTGTATACACTCATGAACGGCCATTTATGAACCATGCATTACCTCTTCCCATAGCTATCTCTTGGTCTCTAATAATGAGCTTAAACCACCACCAATCTTCCAGTACTAGTGCACCAAACACCACATTAAACCTGCTTTCTCTAGTAGATTATTAGATTTATTAAACCCGATACTAAATCTATAGACCCATCAAAACCTGATGTCAGATAACTAAAACCATCAAATTATTAGAATAACTAAACTAAGGATAGATTTCTAAACTTAACAATACCATGTGAGATCATGCTTGCATAAACTACGACTTGCATGGAGTCAACCACATGAGTTTGTAAGAGAACCGTGGATTATTGATCGAGTCCATCTTATTTCCATAAGTAATTTAGGTCTCTCATTATATGAGCATACATGGGTTCATAGGCTAACTATGACTTGCATTGCATGAGGATGTTAGATTTATCCATATGATGGTGTATCATCTTGGTTCACTTAGTTTGTTGCTGATAGTTAACATTCTCATACATTAGTTTAAGTATAGTTAGAGTCTAAGGAGCCATAGTTAGGGTTAAAGGATCAGGTTTGATGATTAGGGATGGAAAATAAGGTGAGGATTTAGTTCTTGAAAAAACATAAGTTTTGTTGATGGCTTATTTTTACTATGGGCCTCTTAGTCGTTAATTTTAACCTACATACACATCTTAGCTATTGATAAGAACATAAAAAGGGAGATAGACGGCATATGTAGAAAGGAGCCACCTAACTCTACTCATATGGGTATTTCTTACCCATAACAGCAACACCTATAGGGGGCTAAGTGGCGAGAGTCTTTCAATTGTAGCTCATCTATCTTCTCTATTTGAACCTACATACATGTTTAAGTATGATAGGTTTAAAGGAGCCTTCGTAATCTCTATCTCTCTCTCTTCCTCTCATTTGAATGTTGGTGTTACGTTCTCTCCTAACTAACTTACGTATCGAAGTGGTAGCACTAAAACAACTTCCAGTGTCTCGTCTTAGTCATGTGCACTCCTTGTGCAAGCCTTCTCAACTCTACCAACTGAGCAAGCCCTATAGATGAGAGCAAAGTATCTTATAGCAAAAGTAACCACTAACAAGTTTATTGTCATTTCTACTTTACATAACTCCGTTTTTATTGCATTCTTAAGTCCATGTGGATAAAGTAATTGGTTATTATATGTCTACTTTTCAAAGGAAGAAGACTTCTATTACAATCATATTATATTTAGCGATGTAAATATGCATTTAATATTTATATAATCAAAGTCCATTGTGATCACATCAAATCTTTGTCTCTAATATTTCATTATTATACAAATGGATAAGTGAAAATAATAGTGGAGAGGTTTGAGCGATTGATAATGAAATTGAGTTTGTGATATTTGAAATTGCAAATACATCCCTTGATGTTTCCTTTGTGTACATAGCCTCTCTATATTTCAAATTGAATGTTTAGACTTTTAAATCTTAAAAAAAGAGCATGTATTTTTAAATCCTATTTTAGTATTTTACCCTTAGAATGTTTAGACTTTTATACTTACTACTATTTTTAAAATTTTTTCCATGGTAGAATAGACATCTACGGGGATTTTAAAAATATTTTTTTCTTTAAAGTTTAAATGTACAATTTCTAAGAGGAACTAAACCATCAAATATGAGAGATTTATTTGTAATTCATCCTTAAAATTAATTACCTAAACTTATTCTATAACTCATCTACAACCTAGTGATTAGCTTCTAATAGTACTAGTTAATTGATAATAATGCTCGTTGAAGTTTTGAGTATTAGCTAGCAAAACTAGGTAGTAACATTTAGCAATCAAAACTTCAACTACATAGCACATGTAATAAACAACAAATTCACGCTTGTAAGTTCCTAATGTCATGATTTTCTAAAATGAAACACAGTACATGTTCTGACCTCCTTCCTAAAACATGATTTTCTAAAATAAAATATATTCTAGACATAGACATCAATACCTTTGTTACAGAAGTAAATTTTCATGGCGTCAACTCGGTTCCTTCCCTCTGTTTATTTTCACGAACAACTTCTCTTTGCACATTTTTGTATGTGTACCTGAATGCTGTAATCACAAAAACACATAAATTCAATCCATTAAGGACTGCTATAAACCAGTAAAATTTATCCAAGCGACTCGACTTCAAGTCCTTCACGATCCAACCCTTTCCATTTATGCTTTTGGTAGCATGATTGATGATGATAATCAATAGATTGTTCAAGAAACTTCCCCCTCCAATTATACTAAGATATACCGTGATACCTAAAGTTCGCATTGAGTCTGGTACTTGGTCATAGAAATGCTCTTGCCGCAACCCAACCAAACTCAACCCATCTCCAAAACCGTGTATCAAGAGCTGAGACGCCAGCCAAAACATGCTTATGACCTTGTGTTTCGCTGCTTTTATCCGCTTCATTTCTACCAGTGCAGCTATGGGAAAGGCCAAAACTATGAAAACCATTCCTATTCCTACCCTTTGGAGTATGCTGATACCTCTTTCACTGCCTCTGGCTTTTCTTAGCATTGGAACAAGAAATTTTTCATAGAGAACAATTGAGGATATCATGCCGATTGCATTCAAAGCCATGGAGGAAGCTGGGGGGATCTCGAAATGAGGCCCTATTTTTTTGGTTCATGGATGCAGCTTGTTTGACGAAGAAGGTTTGAGTTTGTGCATAGCTAACTCCACACATTAAGGAAGTCAACCATATTGGGATCATGCCTAAAACAAACTTCACTTCTTCTACTTTTGTGACAGTTGCTATTCTCCATGGATTGTGTACTTTTCCTGCTGAAGTTGCAGATCTTTCCTCTACAATTGCTCCTTTGTCAAGGAACCTGTTCAGAGATGTACAAACCACTAACCGATAAATACCAAAGCGCACTTGATCTAATAGCTTAAACTTTTGGGTAAGATGGTTATGGATCTAAGTTCATCGTGTTATTAGGGTAAGGGAACCCATGTTTGAATGCCTACAAACTTATTTCAACCATATTTAATTAAGTAAAAACGCTTGATGGACTCCAATTGAAGGTTTGGACTTTTAGATCGAATGGCTATGGATTTACATTCATCACAAATAAGTTTAGTCTAGTTATCCAATTCTCCAATTTTATTGGTGAAATCATGATTTGATCTCTTGTACAAACAAAAGGGTTCAAGACAGTTGCTATGATTCTAATTAACACGGAATGAGAATAAAAATCCACCAGAAGAAGATAAACATGGATTATTATTATAGAATAGGCCAGTTGTTGCAATTACTTGATAATCTAAATTCCAAACTCTGTTTACCTGAGCCTATTAGGGTGGTTTAGGAGCCTTCCTTGAGTAATTTCAGATTTCGACACTTCATATAGTAGAGCAGGGCTTGAAGGATATGGCAAATTTCTCTTCCCGATAGCTGAAATGACGACTTGAAAGATAGGTGTGAAAAGGCTTCCTTCAGGAACTCTATGTCGATAATACCGCTTTCCGACATAGAAGGCCACAATTGTTATCGCCATGACAATACTAAGCACAAGATTAGCAGCACCCCAACCCACATTGTCCATAAGACAAACTATAACGGTTACTCCAAGGAGAAGACCAGAAGCAAGTGCAAAGTTCCATAAACTGAAAAAGGACGTCTTCTTCTTCCTCTCCTCTAGGTGATTGTCATCGAATTGATCACCTCCAAAGCTTTCTAAGCAGGGCTTATACCCTCCTGTTCCTATGGAGATCAAGTACAAGGCAAGGAAGAACACCACTTTATGTGTCTTTGTCGGTCGGGTACAGAAGCTATCTCGACTGGGCTCAAACCATGGGATGTACTGGGACAGGGTCAGAAGGCATAAACCCTGCATATCAGCACAGAAAATGTCAGCTTTACAAATTCTTCTCATTCGTAATGGAGATAATTCGCATCTATGCATCTTCCCAGGACTCTCATCTCAAATTAGTGTCTTTGTATATATAAAAAGTTTGGTGGATTTGCGACAAGGATCAAAAAGTTGAGCCTATCACTTTTCACATTAGTCATGTTAATGCCGAAGCCACTTGATTGAGTTTAGTTCACTGTTCAAATAAATTGGAATTCAGAAGAACGTGAATTTCCCCATTTATATGTCAGACACAACATGGTTTAACCCCAGCAGCTATGATATTCAAACCAAGTCAGTGCAACACTCCGGAAAAAGATATCCTTATCCTGAAAGAATCCACCTGCTATTTGGTGAATTCATTCATTCATCACTCAATGATCTAGCGGGATTCCAAAAGTCTCTACTGTTCGGTGAATTTCGTTCACTATTGAGTTTATGCTTGGACAACGTCAGGTTTACAGCTCCCTTCATCTATGATCATTTACTTTTCATTTTCTAATAAACTCAGGATGTCCCTTTAATTTAATGTGCACGTATATATATATATATATATATATATCTATATCTGTATATATAGGTTGTTTGGAGTATCTTTCCTGATATTTTCTTTTGTTTCCTCACAAATGCAGGAAAACAGATTCAGCTAGAATGATTGAATTCCATTGCTTCAATGTAGATTCAAAGGTGAGATAATCATTTACCGCGAGATAAACAAGGGAGGATATAAGAACCAATATATATCGGCCAGTGCAGGCATCTGCTAGGAATCCTCCAATTAAGGGCATCAGGGTAGTCACTCCTGCCCAGTAATTAGTGTTCTTTGCGGCTGTATCCAGGTCTTGATGCATCACTTTAGTCAGGTATTGAATGAGATTTGCAGCTAAGCCAAAATAGCTTAACCTCTCACTGAATTCAATTGCTGCAACAAATTTAATTAGGAAATCATGCATAAATGTTTTCTAGTAGATGCATGACTGCCTTCATGCAAGTACACAAGCAAACCCATTTGTCACATTTAGCAGGAAAAACTTGAAAGATAAATTGTATCCGTGAAAGCAAAACCTCGCAGTAGTAACTTGTTTTCTTATGCATTTGTAAACAAAAATCCCATATGTATAGTCCTGTGTCTGAATTTTCACGTGGAAGTGAAATTCCTGAAAGTGATTTCAACACGAAAAGCCTAATGCGGAAGGACAAATTTTCCACAACTTTTTCAACGTTGAATTCAACTTCTCTTTTTTAGTACGGATACAGATTCAAGCACGTAAATTAGGGAAAAAAAAAAATAATAATAAACCTTTTAAGTATAAAAAGAAATTCGCGGCCTCATGAGCCATATGGCATGAAACCCGAACACAAAGTGGAACATGGTCTCTCTCCTTTCCTTATCTCCTGTCATATACGACTAATGTCGAATTCTTCGAAGCAGCCGGCCGCAATAGTGACTGATAAGTGATAGTGGTGGTATGACTGGTGCTTTAATGTCGATATGAAAAGCGACCAAGCATTCAGCAAAGTTGATCTCACAGAAAATAGTTTCTGAATAGAAAACAATATAAATGATTTTTACTTGAAAAACGTTTTCCGTGAAACAAACCAAAACATGGAGATGTGATAAAAAAAAAAAAAAAGTTGATGATAAGAAACATACAAATAATGAAAATAGCGTGCTTTCTATGTGAGAAGACGGGACATGTGAGTAGGGATTGCAGAGAGTCTATCATTTTACACTAGGAGTTTTGTTATAATTGTGGCCAAAAAGGACATCGTTTGGCAGATTGTAAGGATATAGAGAGTCAGGCAGCCTAGGGAACACTAGTTGTGAGACCTCAGGCAATTCTTAGGGTGACTTATCCTTAGTAAGTTAGCCTACAACAGAGAGCTCTAGCTTGCGTCTTTGCGCTCTAAGACATCACCTATGATATAGACACCTTGACAGATATGCTCTTTGTCCTATCTCATAGTGTTTATGCACTTTTTGATACTGGTGCTTTCCACTCATGTGTGGTTGAGTCTTTCGTACATTTGTGTGGTTTGCATGTTTTTATCTTGGATACTTGTTTGGCTGTAAATACCACGTTGGGGAGTGGAATGGTTTTAAATTGAATTTGTAAGGATGTAGAGATAACGATTGAAGGAAAGGTTTTAGCGGTAGACTTGTTGGTGTTGGAATTATCAGATTTTGAAGTCATCCTAAGGATGGATTGGCTGTCGAAATACTATGCTACACTCAATTATTATAATCGAGTATTGTCCTTTCAACTCCCAGGAGGAGTACCCTTTAGTTATAGAGTATAAACTCCAAAGCCAACTTGATGTATTTTATATGAGTTGTGGGAAAGGCCTACCATAGCAGCCTTAGTGGCAGAAGAGTGTAAACCTGAGTCAAAGTTACATTTGACACCGGTAGTACAAGAGTATCAAGATGTATTTCTTGAAGTCTTATCGGGTATTCCACTTAACAGGGAAGTTGAATTCAGAATTAATCTAGTTCTAAGGACAAAACCTATTTCAAAATCGGCTTACCGGATGGCACTTATTGAGTTAGTGGAGCTTAAGAAATAGTTGCAAGAGCTACAAGATAAAGGCTTCGTTAAGCCCAGCCCATCACCTTCGGGGGCTCAAATATTGTTTGTGAAAAAGAAGGATGGAAGTTTGCAAATGTGCATTGACTATCGGGAGTTGAATCAGGTCATGATAAAAAATAAGTATCCCCTTTCAAGGATCGATGACCTCTTTGATCAGTTGTAGGGTGAAAAGGTCTTTTCAAAAATAGACTTGTGTTCAGGGTATTATCAATTAAAAGTCAGGGCTAAAGATGTAGAGAAGACGGCTTTCAGAACTAGATATGGGTTGTATGAATTTTTAGCAATGCCTTTTGGTTTGACAAATGCTCCAGTAGCATTCATGGATCTCATGAATCGAGTATTTAGAGAGTACCTTGATAAGTTTGTCGTTGTTTTTATTGATGACATCGTTATTTGCTTTAAGAATAGGGAAGAACATGAAGGGCACTTAAGGATTATATTAGGAAAGTTGAGGGAAGAAAGGCTTTACATTAAGTTTAGCAAGTGTGACTTTTGGTTAGAGTAGATAAGTTTCTTAGTTCATATAGTAAATCAACATGGTATAGCTATAGACTTAGAGAAAATAAAGGCAATTGTTGAGTGGCCCAAACCTACTATAGTATCAGAGGTTAGAAGTTTTCTAGGGTTAGCTGGATATTATTGGAAGTTTGTGGAGGGCTTTTCTAAGATTGCAGCACCTTTGACCCGGTTGACTCCAAAGGGGTAAAGTTTGTATGGGATGATGGTTGTGAAGTAAGCTTCTAGCAATTGAAGGATAGATTAGTAACGGCCCCGATATTGACTGTACCTTGTAACAGGAAAGAGTTTGTTATTTATAGTGATGCCTCCATTCAAGGGTTAGGGTGTGTTCTTATGCAGAATGGTAGAGTGATAGCATATGCGTCTTGCTAGCTTAAGCCATATGAGAAAAATTATCCAATTCATGACTTAGAATTGGCAGCTATGGTACATGCATTGAAACTTTGGAGACACTACTTAGTAGGATAGAGGTGCAAGGTGTATACAGATTACAAGAGCCTTAAGTATTTCTTCACCTAAAAAGACTTAAATATAAGGCAGAGATGTTGGCTAGAGTTGATCAAGGACTATGACCTAGATATTTAGTACCACCCAGGTAAAGCCAATGTGGTAATTGATGCCTTGAGTAGGAAAAGACAAGAAAATCTAGCTAGCTTGACTACTACTCAAAGGCCATTACTTGAGCAAATGCACCAACTTGAGTTAAAGGTATTGACTAGAGAGGTTAGAGCCAGATTGGCAAGTTTGAGGGTACAGCCTACCCTGATAGATCAAATTAAAGTTATATAGTTAGAAGATTAAGGGATCCAAGAGATCAAAGACAGGATAAGAGTGGGAAAAGCTTTAGACTTTACAGTAAATGTTGAGGGAGTTGTGAAGTTTAAAGGCAGGCAGTATATACCATCGTAGCTAGGTTTGAGAAGTGAGATTTTGAAAGAAGTACATTACTCCGTCTATTTCGTTCATCTGAGGGGCACGGAAATGTATAAAGACTTGAAAGATCACTACTGGTGGAGCAATATGAAGAGAGAAATACCAAAATATGTGTCTAGATGTCAGACTTACCAACTAATTAGAATTGAGCATCAAAGGTAGGCTAGTGAGTTACAGCCCTTACCAATACTAGAATGGAAGTAGGAGCATGTAACCATGGATTTCATCATTGCCCTACCTAAAACTTCGGTGAAACATAATGCTGTATGAGTGATAGTAGATAAGTTGACCAAGTCTGTACATTTCATCCCTATAAATATTAAGCATCAATTAGGAAAGCTCGCCAAGTTATACATTCAAGAGGTAGTGAGATTACGTGGGGTACCGGCGTCTATCACATTTGATAAAGATACCCAGTTTGTTAGTCACTTCTGGAGAAGCTTACAAAAGGCTTTGGGTACCAAACTATAGTGTAGTATTACTTTCCATCCACAGATAGATGGTCAGTCAGAGCGTATTATAGTTTAGTATTACTTTCCATCCATAGATAGATGGTTAGTCAGAGCATATCATCTAGATTCTAGAAGACTTGTTAAGAGCATGTGTGCTTGACTTCAGTGGACATTGGGATGAGCATTTAGCTTTGGTGGAATTTGCTTATAATAATAGCTATTAAGCCACCATTTAAATGGCTCCGTTTGAAGCACTTTATGGTCGAAAGTGTAGATTGCCTATTCATTGGGATGAAGTAGGTGAGAAACAGTTAGTAGGACTAGACTTGGTACAAGAAGCAGTTGATAAGGTTAGGCTGATTCCTTAGAGGATGCAAACTGCCCAAAGCAGGCAAAAGAGTTATGTCGATAGGCGATGTCGCCCCCTAGAGTTCCAAGTGGGCTAGGATGTACTATCAAGAGTTTTCTCAATCAAGGGTGTGGTCAGATTTGGTTTGAGGGGTAAGTTGAAATTGAGATATATAGGCTCTTACAAAATCATAGAAAAGATTGGCAAGGTGGCCTATAAGTTAGAGCTTCCACCATGGTTAAAGGGTGTGCATAACGTTTTCCATGTGTCCATGTTGCGAAAATATAAGAAACTTAGTCCATGTCACACGGAAGAGCTGCACATACAAGTAGTAGATTTGGAGTCGCTAGAGTTGCAGCTAGACATGGTGGTAATAGAATGATAAGTAAGGATAGGCGACACTAAAGTACAATAACTAAGGAGAAAGACTATTCCTTATGTCAAAGTTCAATGGCCTAACCAATCAGAAAGAGAAGCAATTTGGGAGCTTGAGGAGGAGATCGGGAGCAAGTTTTCAGAACTATTTGAGGACTTAGGTATGTAAACTTTCGAGGACGAAAGTTTTGTTGATGGGGGAAAAACTGTGAAACCCAAGTTAAAAAAAATTAATAAATTAATTTGAGTGAATTAAAGGAAATAAGAATTTTTTTTTATATTTAGCCTTTGGTATGCCATGTAGTTAAGAATTAAGTATCGAGGGCAAAATGGTCATAGGAAAAGTTTCAGACATCGGTATGGCTTGTGATTACACATTAATGTCAGGGGCATTTTAGTCTAAAACAAAAGGAGGAGTTAACACTTCCATTAATTATCTAAACGTACATTACACTTACCAAAACTCCATCTCATAAAACTTACGATACTTTCTAGAGAATTTGCAGAACTCATCTCAATCCTAATTTTCGAATCAAGATTTGTGTTCTTAAAAGAGGAATTCAACAAGAATCAATCTTTCCTCCTTAATCAAGTAAGTTATCCTTCTATCCTTGTTCTACTTTTTTTAATTTTATACTTTTAGGGTTCCTTTAGGTTTCAGGAATGGAGGTGTTGTTACTGTTAGTATGGTGGTGGTGATGCCGTTGCAATGTTATTATATCTTGATGATGTCGCAAAGTGGTGTTGGGATGTGTAGTGTGCATGTATCGTGTCTTGTATGGGTATGGGTATGGTTACGTTATGGAATTTCTATGTGTGTAAATGTGTGAAAGTTGTGATTTCGAGTAATTTGTATGTGTACGCATGGATTGGAGTGGCGATGTGCAATATGGGTATGTGTGTGGGATAACATGTTAGGACTTGTGTGAATATCGGTATCGCGTGTGTTTATGTTAGGAGGATGTTGGGAAGAAATATAGAATACAATTTAGAAGCTTGGAGTATGGAGTTGAGGGTGGAGTTAAGGAGGAAAAATTATTGAGTCGTGAAACTATTAATTTTTAAGCTAGCTTTTGTATCTTAGATAGGTATTAGAGAACACATGGTGTTGGATCATCTTGGGATAGGAACTCTAAGTACGGGATATAGTTTGTTGAATGTGTGTGTTAGGCTAGTATATAAGCAAACCAGACTTAATTGAAAATCGGACTTACTTAATAATGTTACTTGTGCTTGGCTTTGACCACCCACTGGTTGGTCCTAGTGGTGTTGGTGTGGTACTTGGCAATCTTTGCGTGATGCTGTTCCTGGTGGAGTCTCGTATTGAAAGAACCTAGGTAGATCTAGGTTGGTTTATGGCACTTGGGTGTTGGGGAGTGCCCAACGCCAATACTTATGTAGTATCTATATATATTGTTTGTTAAAGGTCATGAGTAATCCCAAGTCTCAGGATGCTGAGACTATGATGGTTGTGGACCTAAATGAAACATTAAATCTATTGCTTGTTGCATTTAGTAGCGGTATTTGTGTGTGTGTTTTAATTGATACTTGTGTTACATGTGCATGTGAATGGTATCTTGTACTAGGCTTTGGCTCACCTTACGGGGATTGTTATTTTTCAATTGCAGGTATAAGTTGTGAGGTTGATGATGGGGTTTATGTAGAAGATTATGGATTTGACTATTTGTATTATGATGAGCAGGGGAATTATTACTACCTTGAGGATGGAGCTAGGGTGCCATAGTTTAAATATAGGGGTGGACTTAAGATTGTAATTATTTTTTTTGGAATTGCTTATTAAGACTTATGTAGTTATGAAGTTGCCTATGACTCATGTTGCTAGGTTAGGTAGGCTAATTGTTGTTGGTGCTATGAAATTCTGGTTTATAATCTAGAGCCTTTTTTTGTTTTATGGAGTTTGAGTGGACGTTATTTCAATCTTATTTAAATTCGAGGTTGTTAGTTTATGAATTGATAGATTTCGTATTATTCTTTTGTGGATTTTAGACAAGTTGTAGGTTCCTAAATGCCTGATGTATTTGTAGATACTAGGGACACGTGACGGGTTTGTAACATCCTGAGTTCCAAGGCGTTACAAATCTATAGAAGAGTCATGCACCCATTTGTCCTTGTCACCATCAACATTAATCTCCTCGATTGCTCTGACATTATTATGTGTAGTTTCACTTACTTTGTCCATCCTTAGTTCTAGTAGAGAGCTTAAATTATGTTGATGAAACAAAGAATTCAGTGTCAAATGATAGATAAGGGAATGTGGTTGAGTTAGAGAATCATTTTTTTTTTCTTTATGGTTGGATTTTTATATATATGGGAAAAATGATACCTAATGACTCATTCATTACTTGATTATCTTTAAAACATTATTTTTAGAATTTGATGTGTTTTGCCTAAATTAAAATAAGATTGTTTAGTTACTATAAATTTATGATATTAGATTGAATCAAAATTTTTTATTTAAGTTTGTATAAATGGTTATGGTATTGAGCAAAAAAGATCCTAGGATATTATTGGACAAAAGTTAAAAATATTGTATCGTATATTTAATTTTACAAAAATTCATCTAACATAATATAAAATAAATATATTTTAAAAATTCTAATGATAACTCCACATCAAATTTTCAAGTCAAAATATTGAACTTTATTCTAATTTATATTATGAATAATAAATTTTATAATTTTTTCAATTTTTTAATCACAAAAATTTATACTTAGTACCATGGACACCAAACATGATATAATATGATTATAATGTGATATTTAGTTCTCTTTATGCTATTCGATTTTTAGTAACCAAACACTATCGAAGTAATTAAATGAGATAATGTTTCGTTCAAAGCATTAGCAAAACCATATAATTTTTTCTTTGTTTCTTACAAATGTACCTAAATTTATCAGAAGAAAAACCAAATAAAACAACAAATAGTTCTAGAAAAATAAAAATTCTAGTTTAAATTACTAATTAGAATTTATTAAAAATTAAGGTCAACTAGGTAGAATAAGGATTACGATTTTTTCCTTTTGATATAACAAGGGAGAAGAATGATTTGATAAAAAAATGAAATATCAAAAAGATGTAATGTATAACTATATATTACTAACTAATGTTCTAATTTAAGGAGAAGGGTTAATTTATTCATATTTTACACCAAAACTCTCATTTCCCTACGTAAACATTATATAGATAATGGCACAATTAAGAAAGAATTACAAAATAAGAAAGAAAACTTAGCATATGTAACTTTACCAAGGAATTTCTTTTTCTTTTTTATTTTGGATCTAGTTATTTATGGGCCTAATAGGGTAAGGTACATAACTTTTTTTTCTTTCTTTTTGTTTTTTTTTACATTCACAATTATTACTTGAGATAGTATATAATAGGGATTATAAAACAATAAAATAAGATATACCTTATGGTGATCTTAGTAAGCGCGTACTAGAGCATTTGCTAATATAATCTAGCATTATTTTTTTGTTTCTTGATATCTTGGTATAAAAGCAACTAATAGGATCATGTTTAGAATATTGATCGATATTAGTATAGCTAGTTACTACTAGTTAATTTAGCTATTGTTAGTTAAGTAGTTAGTTAGTTAGGCTGAGTCATAGTTAGTTAGTTTTAGTTTGATTAGTTAGTAGATATTTATAGTTCCTATAAATATGTGAGATTAAGTTAATTAATGCAAACACTTTCATTCAGTTTTTCACCTTCTTCTTTCCTCTATTTTTCAAGCAAACACTTCCTCCATCACTTCAATCTTCCATATGGTATTGGAGCACTTCTTTCTTTAATGGCAAAAGAATCAGATCAGTTATCAAGCCCTTACTATTTTCATCCAAATGAAAATCCATCACTAGTATTAGTGTCTACAGTTCTCAATGGTTTAAGTTATCACACTTTGAGTCATGTAATGAGAGTGGCTCTTCTGTCGAAGAACAAACTTAAATTCTGGATAGATCAATCATATAACCAGACAAAGATGATGAGCTATATCCATCATGGGAGAGGTGTAATACGACTATGCTATCTTAGTCAGTGAATTCTCTTTCAAAGTCAATAGCGCAAAGCATCATATGGATAAAAAGTGTACATGAAGTTTGGACAGATCTATATGCACAATTTTTATAAGGTGATTTATTAGGGATTTCTGACATTCAAGAAGAGATTTACAATTTGTGTCAAGGTATGCTTATTGTTACCGAGTATTTTACAAAATTCAAAATTTTGTGGGATGAATTAGCAGTTTTAAGACATTTTCTAGTATGTGATGATCATGATGGATGTAATGTTGTGAACATAATGAAAGAGTATCAGAACTTAGAACAAGTTATTTGTTTTATTAAAGGATTAAATGATAGTTTTAGACTGATTAAGATTCAAATTCTCCTCATGGAGCCTTTGCTTAATATTAACAAGGCTTTTTCTCTAGTAGCATAGGAAGAGCGACAGTTAATGTCGAATGTGCTGCAAGATGTCATTGAAACCAATGTTTTTATTACTAAGTCTGTAAGAAATCCAAAGAGATATTTGAATAATGCTCTTATGAAAAGACTTGTATGTTCATACTGTAGTTTGAGTGGCCATATTGTTGATAAGTGTTACAGGAAGCATAGATTTCCACCAAACTTTAAACCACGGTCAGAATAGAGAACTGATGATGTAAGGTGAATGAATCGGTTTCAAACAACTTATATAGTTGAGGTTAGTAATTCCTTTCAATTCACTAAAGAACAATATCAATGACTAATGCAATTTCTTGAAAAAGATGAATCGCCTACTAATCAGATTACATAAAATTCATCATCCAAGGAATTGGAAGGTACTTTCTATTTTTTTCTTCATTCACCTTCTTATAGAACTTAGGTGATAGATAAGAGAGCTAGTGATCATGTTACTTGTTCTTTGAATAGTTTCACAACATATAAAGAAGTGACTACTATGAATATACGTCTTACTAATAACACTTAAGTTAAGGTTTCACATGTTGGTACTATACAACTAAACGAACACATAACTCTAGAGGATGTCCTGCATGTGCCTAATTTTTAGTTCAACTTGATCTCTATTAGCTAGCTTACTGCACACCATAAGTATAAAATTATCTTTACTATTGAAGAATGTTTTATATAGGAGACACAAGGTAACAGAGTGATTGGATTTGCTAAGATGAGAAAGGGATTGTATGAATTGAAAGGTATGGCTTACAAGAAAACGAACAGTATTGTTGATATAACTAGTTGTAATAATGTTAAGATGGACATAAGCCAATTATGGCATTCTTGATTAGGTCATATACCAACTGAGAAGTTGAAATTAATCTCTAGAGTTTGTTCAGATGTTCAATCTGACAATAATGTAGAGCCTAGTACTGTTTGTCATTTGGCTAAACAGAAAAGTCTTCCATTTCTTGTTAGCAACACTTTTACTATTGCTCCTTTCAAATTAGTGTGTTGTGATATTTGGGGTCCTATGAAAGTTCCTACTAGAAACAATCAAAACTACTTCCTAACTATAGTGGTTGATTTTAGCTATCTCACATGGGTGTTTTTAATGCGATTTAAGTCATAAACTTGGTTCTTATTATAGAAGTTTCTCACTTATGTTGCTACTTAGTTTAACTCTAAAATAAAGTGCATGTGGACTAATAACGGCTAAGAGTTAAGATGCTTAAGTTCTATAGTTCTTATGGGATAATTCATCCAACTTCTTCTGTTCGAACTATACAATAAAATAGTGTAGTGGAGCGCAAACATTAGCATATTTTACAAGTTGCTAAAGCATTGCTTTTGTAAGTTGGATTGCATTTAGGTTTCTGGGGGGATTACATTTTACATGTAGTTTATTTGATCAATCGATGGCCTACTATTGTGTTACATAATAAAAGTCCTTATCATGTTTCGTTTAAAGAAGTACCTAACTATACACAATTATGTGTATTTGGGTGTCTTTGCTATGTTTTTACATACGATAAACTCAAACACAAGTTTGATTCCCATGCCACTAGATGTGTTTTTCTGGCTTTTGTTTAAGGCATTAAAGGATATAGAGTATATGAAATAAAGCAGCAATAGGTTTTTGTTTCATGAGATGTAATTTTTTATGAATAAGTTTTTCCCTTTATTCCTGATTAGCCCTTGCATCAGTCCAGTAGTGATAGTGTCTTACCATAGTTCTTTGATACTGGTATTTCACATGACTCTTTTCTTTCATTTGATGAATCCATTTCTCTTGGAGACTCTTCTACTATTTCAACTCCTACTAGTCCTTAACTAATACTTCGTTGGTCACTTAGAACTAGACATCCATCGTCACACTTGAGAGATTATGTTTGTGTTACACATTCTCCTCATACTTTAGGTTTGGTATTTAGTTATGGTCATCTTTTGCCTTTTCATAAAGCCTTTGCATGTGCTGTTGATGCACTTATTGCACCTAAAAGCTTTTAAGAAGTGGTTCAGTATTAGGAATGAAGGGATGCAATGCAGTTAGAAATTTCAGCCTTATAGGCTAACAAAACATAGCAATTAGTTGATTTGCCTCAAGGCAAACAACCAATTAGATGTAAGTAGATATATAAAATCAAATATAAAGGGGGTAGGAGTATTGAGCACTACATAGCAAGGCTTGATTATCTTGATACTTTTAGCCCAATTGCAAAGATCACTTCAGTCCAATTGTTGTTGTCGCTTACTGCTTCCCATGGTTGGTTACTTTATCAGTTTGACATTAACAATGCATTCTTTCATAGGGATCTCCATGAAGAAGTTTACATGTCCTTACCAGAGGGGTTTCAATCTCAAGGATCTACTAAGGTGTGCAAATTGCTTAAATCCTTATATGGATTGAAGTAGGCCAGTATACAATGGTATGAAAACCTTACTAATGCTTTGCTCACTTATGGATTTCATCAGTCTTCTGTATATTATAGCTTGTTTTTCATGTGTGCTTCTGACCATTTCATCATTCTCGTTGTATATATGGATGATTTAATTGTTGTGAGTGATTCTCTTCTAGTTGTTATTGCTATTAAACAGTATTTGCATGATACTTTTAAAATCAAAGACCTTGGAGAGCTCAAGTACTTCTTAGGTCCTGAAGTTGCATGGACAAGTCAAGGCATAAACTTATGTCAAAAGAAATATTACTTGGATCTTCTTAAGGATACTAGCTTTTTAGATGCAAAACCTGTCTCCACTCTTATGGTATCTTCTACAAGATTATCAAAGGATGATGGTTCTCCTTTATTAGATGATCCTTTTATATTTCAAAAACTTATTGGCTGACCTCTTTATCTCATTCACATTAGTCTAAATATCACATTTATTGTTCAACAACTTCCCAATTTCTTGATCAACTCAATACCCTTCATCTTCAAGCCACTTATCGTACTTATTATTTTCATACAATGCTCCAGTAAAGTAATTGATGCATAGTATTTATGTAATAAAGGAACAAGACTCAAAATAAAGAACTTGTTTTATTGACACAGTTTGTATAGCTGGAATGCTCGTGCTCAGTTTACGTAAAACCTTAGAATGCCTATTAATTCTCTTGAAAAAGGAAATAGGCTTAAATTTTTAGTAAGTTAACTTACAACTAAGGCCTAGTGGGGTCTTATCTTTGTTGGCTTGAAATTTTGGCTAGATATGTATAAGAATATGGGAAGTTGTTGCCTAATGAGAATTGGACTACTGTTAAATGAATTTGGTGGCATAGCTATTCAATAGTATACATGCCCGGGTCATCTAAAAGGCTCGATTGGTGCCTAAACCCTATCAACGCTATTCGAAGGACTTTGGTAGGGGGTAAACTATGGAGAGTTATATTTAATATTGGGCTTTAAGCCCATTGATTAAAAGGATTTGACTCTTTGTACTAAGGTAACAGAGTCCAAAGAGTTAAGTCCATAAATTACATGGATGATTAAGGGAATTTTAGTATGGTAAGCTTAGAATAGGGCTTGTCAAATTAATCCGTTTGATTTAACCTTTTTCAACTTGGTTTATACTAATAAAATAAGGTTATTTAGGCTTAAGCTCATAAGGGAGGCTCATCTTAAGTCCATTAAAAGGAAGGGATTGATTCTAACCCTTAATTATTATCATGATTTGATGGATGAGGTTAAGGGTCATCTTTTATAAATACCCCTTTCTCTCCTTTATTTGGACAAGAGAGAATCAGCATAAACACTATTATTCTGCTGGATTCTTACTATGAAAGATGAAATACTTAAGCACCATAAAAATGCTATCCCATCCTTCATCATTAGTGAAGTTTGGTACCCTCGAGCTCCTTCTCCCTATTACCAAAGTATTAGAGTCTTGTTAAGATTGCCTGTTCTTCTTTCCTACATTTCTCTCTGGATTATCTAATATGTGCGATTCAAGTCATTTTTCTAGTCATGTATAGTGTGTACGTATATGATTCTTGCATCCGTACCCATACCTTTATACCAATAATCTTTTATAATTGAGAGACTAGTTGTAGAATACTTGTTGATTCATTAGTTTCTTGAAATGGAGAAATTACAGCAATGTATAACTAGCTGGAAAGTTCCTTCAGATAAGAACTAGATATTTTTGATAATGAAGGCAGGCCGTGAATGGGTATGGGAATAATTTGCTTGTGTTTGCTCTTTTATGGATGGGAAACAATAATACACCATGCCTTTCGATTCCAAAAAGAAAATAGATGCTTTAATAAAGTCAAATAGCACAAATTCCATCTGATATGGTGACGAGATAAATGGGATTCCTTTCTATATTAAATAAGAAAAGAAAATGATATACATAAACTAGCCCTTAAAGGAAAAATAGATAAGCATTAACTCTATAATTTTCAAATAATTTTATCAAGGTTAGAAGACTATCCTTTATTGTAAGAAAGAATCATTCCCTGAAAACTTAAAAAATTACATGAACTCCTAACATTTTGAAAAATCAACATTTACTATCCTCGAAACAATCATAAGTCCCCCCCTTTTTTTTTCCCGGCTAGGCTACCATATATATAATAAGTTTACTTAGACTCTTACATGACAATTTTTTGGCTAACTTAATTAAATTTATCTATATATTTAAATAAGCATATATATATATATATATTTTGCTTTTTAGCTTTAATTAACTTAATTTAATTAATATATGGACAAATTGCCATATACGTGTCTCAATAGACTTATTTTATAAATGAGAGCCTAGTTAGTAAAAAAAGAGGCTGCACTTGTTTTAGGTTTGATAAGTATTCACCTTTTTTTTTTTTTTTTCTGATAATATATAGGGAGTTTATATTTAATAATAATAAAACTTACATCCATGTTCACATAGACTGACCCTTAGCAGAGTTCCCTTATATTCCGAATATGTACAAACACGAGAGTAAAAATGCACAAATCAACACTTCAAGCTATGCCAAACCCTAACCAAAACATTCTGACCAAAATCAGCCTGGATCATCAGCAAAAGGACCAGATGGGGATATGTGTTCTCTTGCCTTTCTTGTCCGAACTATTTTCTCTGTTCCATAACTCTGCAAATCACATTTTAATATTTTTTGCAGTTGAGCAGATGGTACTTCATCAAGAAACCATAGAGGCTCTTCTTGCTGATGGGCAAAATTGGCCATCCAGTCGACCACGTTGTTCGCCCCATGGGGAACTTGCTTGATGTGATGATTCCCCAAGAGGTAACTCCTTTCTCTACAACATAGAATCACCTGATTATATTTGAATTTGATTTCAGGAGTATTTTGCAAAAATTGAACTGCCAATTGTGAATCTGTTTCAATTTCTACGTTAGGTAGTTGTTTGTGTAAACAATATGTTATGCCTCAAAAGATCGCCCACATCTCAGCCGCGACGATATCTATTTGACCGAAAGTGCAAGTATAACCACCTATCCATTTGCCCGTACTATCTCTAATGACTCCCACAGCCCCCTCCCCATATGCCTGGCCTATAATGTTATTTACAGAGCCATCAGTAGATAGTTTGACCCGATTTTCTTGTGGAATTTCCCATTTAGGCTGCCGAATACTGAGTTGGTAAAAATGCTTTCCCTTTTTAAGATGAATCCAGTATTCGTGCCCTAGTTTCCTGATTGTTTGCCGATAATTGTCTGTTAACGGATCTAGACTATGTAATGCTTGCTTCCTATGAAACCACATCATCCAAAGCATGACACCAAATAGAAATGCTTTAGGTGGGTGAGTGTTTTGCACTTCCTTCCATTTGACATAATAATTAAATTTTATCCAAGCAGCGAAATTCCCTTTAACTTTAGAAAAGTTGGAAATTAATGTAATTTTGAATGTTTTTCTAAGGGGGTTCTACATGATCTAGCCATATAAAAAAGTTAGCTAGAGTCTATTTATAGATTTCATAGCCTAATTATAATCATTTCCCGTCCCGTAAAGTACAAGTGGAAAATTTCTGGTGTGCCCTATAAGTCTATATTGTAATTAGTTATAAAATTAAATCGGCATTTATTACAACACACCGGCTAGTTTAAACTTTTTTGTAAAAGTGACTAAGTAAGGAATTAATTTGTACAATCTCAAGTTTAGCATTTTAATTACATGTTCACAAAAGTTTCCATTCCATTAGGCCAATAAAGATTAGTATGTACTCGATCGATATTATGTAATAACTTGAATCTTACTTTTTAATCAGGTTATTAGAAACTATATAAAGGAAGGATAAATCTACTCCTCCATCGAATAAAGGACGGACAGCGAATTAAACTATGTGTCATCTAGACCAATGTCCTAGTAAAATCTCTAGGAATTATTTCTTTCTTGCAAGAGATGTTCTTAGGTTTAGTCATGTCTGGAGGATTTCTAGATCGAATGATGGGTTAACAATTGGCACTCGAGAGTTGAGGGTCTTTGTATTCTCGAGAATCCCTACCTTAGAGAAAAATCGATGTTTCGCACCTAAATCGGGCTATTAGTTAATTGACGAGAAAGGTTAAATCAAATGGGATGCTTTTCTAAAATCATACGTGGAATGCTGGCCAAAATATATAAAAAAATAAAATAAATCATACATGGAATATAAATAAAAAATTATCTTTAAATATATCTTATGAGATAAGGATAGACAACAACACTTGGAAATTGGATTTTTACTCTATTAAAAAATGTTCATGTAATAAAGGGTGAATTGTAAATATATATTCTTATGTCTTTCTCTATGCGGTTCTTTACATTTGAAATAGAGTGTTTAAACTGTCCAATCTTTACAAGCATGCTTGAAGAACCTCAGATGGCCATTTTACTCTTAAAAAAAATATAAATAAAACATAAAAGACATTATATATAAGAAGATAAAAAGTATAAATAAATAAATAAATAAATAAACAAAAATTTGGGTTCTTTCTTCTTTTGTTTGTAATTTCACATAATTTATTATAATTTTGATAGTTATTTTTCTTAGTTTTATCAATAATAAAATAGTTATATAGAGATTTAAAGGCATGTTTTTAGAGTTGGGCCCCTAAAATCTTAACACTCAATTTTAAATGTGAAAAGACTAGTACATTCAAAAAAATATAAGGAGAAAGAGGAATCAAGTCAATTAATTGACTACTTTGAATGGTAATAGTGCAATTCCCAAAACTGGAAATTATAGGATTTATTTATTTTTAGGGTAAAGACCTTTCAGCGTGAGATGGTCTAGTTCGACTAGCCAGGGTCACGATACAAAGGTAGTATCATGAATAAATGCTATATCACATGGCTAAAGCTGCTTCATTCATGATTCCAAGTCCACTATTTACCGCCACAAATTTCATCCATGCGTCCGTAACAATATAACCTAGCCGGGCAAGATGTATATATTAATAATAAGGGATGGGCCATCGAACATTTTTTGGGAGAAAAGACAAAAAAAAACCATTTCATCTATTCAAAAACACGTGTGCGTGTGTTTTTTTCTTTCAATGAATGCACATAATTAATTTTGAAATGCGCTTTTTTTTTTCTTTTTTATTTTATCTTTAGCAGTTATTATTCTATTTGGGATATTCACAGAAGGGACCCACTATATAACTTTTTTTTTTTTTGAATTAAAGAACCCACTATACAAAGTTATATTGATGAAAACTTTATTACATATAGTGTATGCTTACAAGGTGGCACTAACCCCTGGCTTCCTTTTGCAAGGTAAGTGTCATGCTACGAAAAGATCTAATTTCGCGTACCAGTGACTCCAGAAATGTAAAAAGAAAAGCTTAAATTCTAAATACTCAAAGTATAATTTTTACCGATAAAAGATGATTCCCCTTTTGATTACGCTATTGCTCTTGCTCATGTGCAATATGCTATATTTATGGTCACAAATCTGCTACTTTTATTTTTGGTTTCAATTATGTATTATATGGACTATCTGGATCTCTAAAATTTTCTTTTCTAAATTTCCTAAATTTGCCAATCAATCTTCTGTATTACGTAATCCTCGATATAACATAAACTTCCATTTACATCTATATCACATAATCTTTTCTGGTCGTTTTCACCTTGTAATTTGTCATGTTGGACATTTGATGAGTGGATCACCCTTTTGAGTTACCCAATGATGCAATCAAAATTCTCGCATTGAAATGAGGCAACATTAATTCATCTTTCTGGTTTATGTTATATTATACCCATCCATAATGCAATGGAGAGGGGAAAATAACCTAGTCGATGATATTTAATATATATATATATATATATATATATATCTATGATATGAAACACAAAATTGAAATATACATATCCTATGTTTTATTAATGTTAATTATTATTTTTATATTTATGAATGATATATTAATTTAAATATTAATAATCGAATTAAATTTAATTTAAATAATAAAGCTGGATAAGAGAAGGCCCGGTGTGATGAATTTTCGCTATGTATTCAGAAAGACCGCCCATGTGATATGTGATGTAACCCAAATTTAATTTGCGGGTTAATGAGGTCAATTTTGTAGTGTAGAAAACGTTTAGGACCATTTTTATAACTTTTCTCATATCAAAAACAAAAAAAAAAAAAAAAAAAAAATCTTTCTTCTCTCTCTCTCTCTCTCTCTCTCTTTTTTTTTTTTTTTTGCTTCTAATAAATGTACCAATATTATGGTCTCGTGTAAATTTATACTTAATAGTTAAGTCTTAAGTCTATTGTAATGTAATAATATGAATATTGGTTTTCTAAAAGGATAGACGGGATTTAAATCTTTTTTCCTCAAGTTGTATGTGTAAAAAAAAAAAAAAAAATTACACTTAATAATCTCTTCATTAAAAACATAGAGTACAAGAGGGAACTAGATTAATTAAAAAATTTATTATAAAGCTCAATTCCACC
Organism: Lumnitzera littorea; assembly: GCA_024138015.1. NCBI lineage: Eukaryota > Viridiplantae > Streptophyta > Magnoliopsida > Myrtales > Combretaceae > Lumnitzera > Lumnitzera littorea. The sequence continues at coordinate 98,588,964 of JAMXBB010000005.1, read as the reverse complement.
AACAGCCGGAATTCAATCGAGAGAAAGTGCAAACTTTGTCGCAAACTGAGAACCTTGTTGTCATCTATAATTAATCCGAGTGGATTGGATCGTTCGAAACATGGAAGATAGATACATACAAAGAAAAGCCTTTCAACTAAAACTAGTAAAAAGTGACGGGTAATCCTCAACTACATGGACCGTTTCTCTTGCTGTCTGTTAGGCATTCTGCTAAATATAAGCAGATGTGGTATCACATTTTTCTCTATAAATATTGAATATAAATGTAAAACTTCTTTTGCAACACCTTACTAAACTTTCTCTTTCATTCTAAAACCTAAGAAAAAACCCGATGAGGCATAATATTATATTCATGGCTGTCATGTTTACTATGTCCGTCTTTACATGCGGTAATGCATATATGATATTCATGGCTATTATGTTTGCTATGTTGCTTTCGCACGCGATGATGCGTATATGATATTCATGGCTATTGTGTTTACTCTGTTGGTCTTTACATGCAATAGTACGCTCCCCAGAAATAATTACAAGGACAGTCGTGAAAGTTTCATCGTATCAACGTGTATACATTGGAATATCTTTAATTATGTATAGAGAAATCGAGAACAAATTACATGTAGATATAAGATTTATAATATGTAAATCATGATATATTTATAAATTCAAAGTAAGATTTATAATAATAAAAATAATGATATAGTAGAATATGATAATTATACCAATTCATAGCTCATGATGTATGTTGGCCTAGTTAACATTACTAGATGGCCTCCAAATAAGATATTTATTTAGTAGATTACGTTGAATTGCAGTCTTCTAAAATCTTTATAGAAGTAAAAGAAAACAATGAAGACTTTTCTTATTCTAGTACTAAAACATTTAGTGAATCGAGCAAAGTGTACAAATGCAATCTATTAGGATTTCTCTATTCTTAAAATGAATGATTTCACATGAGACCTAATACACCAAAACAAACTCAATGTCTCATTTTCATTTCTCATCATACACAAACCTTTGAAAATTTCTTCCTTCAAAGATAAATTCTCTATACCCATCTATATGTACATAATGCTTTGCTTTATTCCATATATATATATATATATAAACCCCCTTTAGGTAAGTAATTTTTTAAAAGATAAAAGTCATGATATAAATAACAAAAACAATTATATAAGTTTAAATTAATAAACTACTTTTGTGGCAACTACCCAAATAAGTATAGTGCATTTAATTACATATGCACTCTCAAATCTAATTGCATTCTTACCACAATTTTAAAATTCATACTTAAAATATAATCTTTACAAAACTACAAAACAAATTAAGATTGATATACTCATAAAAGCCAGTAGAATGATTCTATCGATATATATGTGTGTGTGTGTCTATATATATATATATATATATATATAAAGTGATATAATTATAAAACTAAAAAGGAAAGGAAAGGAAACAAAACCATATCAGTATGTAAATAATCATATTATTACCAATATATAAACTAATAGATTCCTTAAGATATTGCATAAATTACCTTACTGCTAATATTAATTTATATTGCCATATTTTATTTTTTTCTATTTGCTTTCATCATTTGAAAAACTATTAATTGGATTTACAAATTTTCAAGTGGTTAAGTTTCGTCATCGCAATAAATAAAATACAAACTTTTTTTTTTCTTGAAATGACTTCAAATGGTGACTAGGAAGTCACAATTTTATGGTACAAAGTCTTTTAATAATGTTGAAAGAGAGATTAAATTGTCAATTGGAGAAAGATTGAATGACATTATTTTAATTTGTTCCTTTGTCCATCAAAGTCGCCATAAACCAAGAGTTAAAAAAAAAAAAGGCTTAGTTAAATAGAAGTAATTGAAGATAATACTTTAATTCTTTTGTGACATTCAGCTCAATTTATATTCATGAAAATACCTTGAGACAACTGCATCGTTTCTCCCATTAAATTTGACTATATAAGACATAAACAAAGCAAAGTTTAATTTTTCAGAAAAGTTTAGAACTTAATAGAAAAAACTCTTAAAATTAATAAATCATAGATAAGGCTCTATCATTTTAATCATTTAAACATTCCAAAAACTGATGGAGTGCAATATACTTGTGAAAAAAAAAATCGTCTCCCATGATGAAACATAAAATTGTACCAATATAGACCTTGCAAATTTAGTCTTTTGGTATCGAATTAATTTAAATATTATAGGTAATTACTCTAAGTCAACGAATAGATAAATTTAAAACTGATTAAAATTTTAAATTCGAATATAAAATGAGTAATAGAAAGCCCTAAAAATCTTGATTGAAACATTAATCGCGTAAACCTTATGTACGCTTGCATACTCAAGATTGAACTTGAACTTGAACTTGACAAAAATCTTAAAATTATAATTTTAAACTTATAAAATGAATAAATTTACTCTAAGGATAGTAAAACCCTAATTGAATATAATTATCAACTAATATGCGTAATCACATAAAATTATTAACAAATGAGTTGAGGTAACTCTCAAATATTATAAATGTAATGGATAACAATTTAATTATAAATTTTATAAAATTTCAAATATTATTTCTTAAATATTATTAAAGATATAATTTTATATTTAGAATTATGATTTTTAATTAAGGAATAATTTAATTAACGAATTAGATATAATTATATATGATATGATATGATTTAGTTTGGACTCTATATAAACATCACACGCCTCCAGCAGCCAAGACAATTAAAAAAAAAAACCCGTCTGCAACCTGCTGTCGAACCTACACACGCCTACAGCAGCAACACAATTAAAAAAAAAGAGAAACAGAAACAAAAGAATAGCAGTAGCCACACAGTAGCAGAACAGCAGCCAATCTGCAGCAGCCCAACTCTGACTATTCATACGCACGAAACCAATCTGCAGCAGCCCAACTCCGAATAATTTGCAGCAACTCAACTCCGATTATTCATACGCACGAAACCAATCTATAGCGGTCCATAACCACACTATGCGAATTAGATCCAGGAGCTCTTATCTAAGCCACGCGCAACAGTAAATCTGATCTCCAACCGCAACACTTGATAGTAGCCCACTGCAGACCATCCACGGCAGCAATCAACAATTCGGTGCTCAAGCCGAGCTAAGTTCCTGCACGATCAATGTCGCTATACTGCATATGCGATCAGTCCCACTGCGACTGGCACAACAACAAGACGACGGTAATTGGTGAATGGTCAGCCTTCTACTGATCTGAAATCGAACACGAGCACTCCCCTTATTACATAATCAGGTGAGTTTCGTTAGTTAGATAGTTAGTTTTTTATTTATTACTTATTGATTATGATTATTATTGTTTTTATTACTATGTTATTAGTTCCTTATTTATTTAATATAGTATATGTATATGATTGCATTAGTTTAGGAAATTTTCAGCTATTTAATATTATACATACATTAGTTTAAGAAATCTTTAAGATTAGCTTTTATATTAGGTATATTTCCTGACATTGTTAATTCACTTAGGAGGATGATTGTTAAATAGAAATAGTGTAGATGCATATATATATATATATATATATATATATCTATACACATATACATTCGTCTAGGATTCCTTTAGAATTAGTTTTTTAGAAATTTTCATATAGAAAATTATTTTTAGAAACAAAAACTAACAAAAGGAAAATTTTTTACAAAAAGATTAGTGTTTTAGGGAGTCTTTTGATCACTTACGAGTTAGGACCCTTTATTTATTTATTTATTTATTTTTTTAATAAACTGAATTAATTAAGAACGTAAATGTTGACGATTTTCAAAATTAAAATCAATCAACACATTAAAATTTTTTTGAAAGAACTACGATCGTCTGATCCCGGCTAGCGGGTACGTAGGCACCTTCGGGCCGACGATAAAATATGAAGAAACTTAGGTTCTTTTTTCTTTTGATTTTTATTTATTTATTTTTAAATATTATAATTAGAAAAATAATCCTAATTTCGGTAAATAAATAGTGGTACCCGTTAGAGTTTAATAGGTTAGCTCCCAAATTCAAAACCCTCTGGTTCTTTATTAAAATTGAAGTTAAAGACCGGTAGCTAAATCGTAACTAATCCATCCAATTGGTTATAGTTTCTTTTCTTTTCCCGACTCCGGTCGGGTGGCGACTCCAAAAAAATTATTTTCAATAAAAAACCAGAATTTCTCATTTTCTTTAATCAAGGATTAATATTAAATAGGTTAGGGTTTAGTATTAATCGGGAAATGAGAAATTAATTTGAAATAAAAAGAAAACCGAAAAATCAGACTCGACAATGAGTTTATAATTTTATGAGATTTTTTAAAATTAAAATAAATATAAAAATTATTTTGACATAAACTTTAAATAAAATTATAAACTTATATGTACCTTTCTACAAACCTACGGTCCTCTTGGTTTTACACAATATGATCTTATAAGTTTCAGTTTTTGATGTAATCGTGAATTTAATAAAAATGCATCTACTGTACAAACCTACGATCCTCTCGGTTTTACACAATTCTATGATCCTATACGTTTCTATCTTTGATGTAATCGTGAATTTAATAAATATGCGTTCGCGATGTATATATATATATATATCGAATGCACATATGTAAAGGTGAAATATTTAGACACCATATATGTTGGCCCTCAAACGTTGAAAACATGGTATGACTCCACATCGATAGTATCGACAATTTTATTTTGACATGTAAGCCTAATCTTGCCTAAGGAGTCGATCTTGTCAACTTCAATTGGGTAAAACTCTTTGGAATAGTAAATATCAACAAATCCAATATCTTAGTTCTATGAAATAGCATTGATTACGATCGCAACATGGTTTCAACTGAAATTAGCTTCAACGCTCCAAATAATTTGATGTCAATTAAGTTATAAAAAGACTTCATTCGCTATCAAAGAAAATAAAAATAATTAGTTTGTTATTATAAAACTCTTATCATTTTCTTCCTACAAAGTTAGATGAAACCTTTAAAAAGTAGCAATTTCATTTGTGTGAGCAGCAGAGTTAATCTCTCTTAAAATGAGCCTATAACTTATCACCCTAAGCTAAAAGCAAAGGATTGTATATATAATTCCATATTTTCATCTTTCATTCCTCCATCTATGTAATTTCATCACAAAAAGAAACTAAAGCTTTACGTTAAATCAAGTTCACATACATTAAAGTTAGCCAATTATTGACTTAAGTAAATCAAGGTGTCAATAAGAGATTTTAGATATAAATCCTTTAAGCCTACCTTGACTTGATTGGGCCTTAGATAGACTTATCTAAGCTCATGTCTGATGTGATTTCTCCTTGACCTACTTGGTTAGCTCTATGGCTAATCCACTAATCTTGCATTAGACCAATAAAAGGGCTTAACAAGCCGCGGGTTGGATACTGTACTATTCCTGACCTGGCCTCAAGTCGGGTACAATAGGCAAGCATTAGTAGATAAGGCTTGACTTAGTCAATAACTAGATCCCTATATTCTTACGAAATGACCGTTGGTATAACCCTCACTCTCCCACCTTAGTGGATACCTTAATGCGTAGATTTAGTCCTAGATTCTCTCTTCCTCTTCCTTACAAATAGATACTCTCCTAATGGTAAACTACCTTGACACTCACTATAATTCCTAAGTTCTTTAGCTCTCTTGCCTTCTTACACTTCTATTTTGCATCTCACAAACACTAATTGACTTAAGTATCGGAATGACCACATTGGATAATACTCTTGATGTCTCTCACCGTGTTTTGTCTTGCAAGCTGTTGAACCCTATTTTCGTTTTCTTAATTTAACTTATATTAAGTTCAACCTGTTTAATATAAATTACTTGACATTAAACTAAAGAAATACTATTGTTAAAAAAAAAAAAATAAATTGGAGTCACCAATCGGTTTAACCGGTAAAAAAAAAAAAATAGTGTTTTTGGGCAGGAAAACCCTTATTTGACCATTAGTCTACAAATATTCTAAAAAAAATTAATTTTTAGAAAATTGAACCTAAAAATCGGGTTCGAAGGCTAACTTGTTAAGATCAAGTCACCATGTGAAAATTAAAAGAGATTCATGGGCTTTTTTTTTTTTTGTTTTAACTTTTCCTAAAAATATTAAAAATATATCTAAATTCACAAAAGTGACTAAAAATGATTTTATTATTTTTTATTACGAATTTCTAAAAAAAAAATTTATTTTTTAATGGTTGCTCTGAAAGTGCCTACATACCCACTAGTTTGGATTAAATCGGTTATAGTTCTCTTTTTTATAAAATTTTTAATAGGTGGATTATTTTTATTTTGAAAACTGAGCCAGGTTTACGTTTTTTTATCAATTTATTATTTAAAAAAAAACCCTAAGAAATCTAATTTTCCCGAATAAAGAAAACACTAACTAAGTAAATCTTTTTGAAAAACTTGATTTAGATTTTTCATTTTATAAAACTACTACGTGTCAAAATATCTTTTCTAAATATTAATTATAAGATATGTTAAAGATACGGTTGGATGTGTATCTTTTCTGAATTTTAATCACAAGATATGTATCTCAATTGCAAGATACGTATTTCAATACGTTTCTAAGCCATAATTATAAGATACGCTGAAGATATGTTTAAAAAAAAAACAATTTTATTATTTAAAAAAAATGCAATTTTCAATTAACTAAATTTACCAAAAAACAAAAACTCAAACTATCTACAAAATATCCGTCAACATAACAATAAAAATAACCTGCACTAAAAGAAAATTAATTAGTAGAGACAATTAAACTAAATAATTCACGTCGTGCGTAATCGTCATTGTGGATGTAGTACTTGGTATGATTTTGTTTCAGTCAGGCATGCGTGTGTTAGCTGTTCGGCTAAGGGTGTTGTCAGTTTCGGATTAGCGTTGGGATGTCTGGAGCTTCGGTCGTTGTCAGAGGATTGGTTTGGGTCTGTTGGAATTGCTGGACTTCGGAGTCGTTGGCGTTGCTGCAACGTGGAGATTCATTGGTCAATCGTGTGACGGGTGCTGGAGATGGACTTCGGATGAGCTCTGGATTGGCTTTTGATTGGGGCGTGGAATCGTTGTTGTCGGTGAGGGGATGTGTTGTGTTCCAGCGTGGGCGTTTGGTCAGAGTCGTGTTTGGCGCCAACATGTTTGGCTTGCGATTATGGCTTGTAAAGGTAGATTACGTTGGATTGTTTCATGGCATAGGAATGTTGGCTGGAGTTGGACTTCGGAAATTGTGGCGACGTGAAATTCGTTGGTGTGGACGGCGTCAGATTGTCTCGTTGGTCGGTGAGGGACGTTGAATAGGGGGCTAGCATGGCAAGGAATTGTGTTTGGAATTTGGTTAGGGGATGTCAACAATGAATTGCCTTTGTGGAATTCGGCGTTAGGGGGTCTCATGGCAGGGGATTGCTTCAGGCAATGGAAATTCGAAAATTAGGATTGAAGTTGTGAGGATTTTGTGAATAGTAGGAATCGGACGCTAGGCTTTTGATTTCGGAATTGGAAAATTTAGAATCGGAAATTTGGCTTTGTGGAGAATATGAAATAAAAATAAAACCCCGTCCATTCGTCAATGTGATATTTATAAACCTTAATGATTACAATTCTTCACATATTTAACCTAATTTCTATAAGTTCTACTTAATTTGGGCTTTCTATTTACCGGATCCGATCCGATCCGATCTGATCCGATCAAGAGCTTACCTAACAAATTATAAATTTAATCTAGCCTGATAAAATTTAAATAAAAAATTTATTTAATATTGGGCTAGACTAAAATTACCTTAATAAACACAACTCTTCAACAACTAAAAATTTATTAAATTAATCACACTTTGTTATCCGATTTGATCTTAAATAATCGAACGTGACTTGGTTTAACACAACTTGACTCGATATGATACGATGTGACTCGATACGATGTGACTCGATACGATGTGACTCGACTTGATATGATGTGACCCAACTCGATATGACTTGACCCTCTCTTTTTTATTTTTTCATTTTTCTTTCAATTTTTGTCTTTTAATTTTTTTTAATTTTTCTATTTATTTATTAACCTGGCTTTACAGTTATCCCTCTTTGTAGCAAAGTTCGATTAGAACTTTGCTACAAAGACAAAAGAGATAACTATTTTTGTTAAACTTGACTTGGATAATCCGAATATGATAGATCTCTTTTAAGATGAATTGTTCGAAAGGATAGATCTTTCGAAGACATGATAAAATGACATTCTATTGAAGACAAAATGAGACAATGCTCTCATGAGTAGGCGAGTTTTTAAATGACTGGATGACGCTTCTTTGAGCAAGCGATCCAAGAAAGATAGGATGGCGCTCTTTTGAGTAAGTGATCCTAGATAAGATTGGATGGCGCTCCTTTGAGCAAGCGATCCTAGATAAGATTGGATGGTGCTTCTATGAGCAGACGATCCAAGAAAGTAATAGATGGGACAGCGCTCTTATGAGTAAGCGATCCTAAAAAGGATTAGGACATCGCTCATTTAAGTAGGTGATCGAAGAAAAGATTGATAGGATAGCACTCCTTTGAGTAAGCGATAGATTGGATGGCACTCTTTCGAGCAGGCAATCCAAGAAAGATAGGACAGGGCTCCTATGAGCAAGCAATCCTAAAAGGAAATAGATAGGATAACTCTCCTATGAGCAAGCGATCTTAAAAGGAATAGAATAGCATTGCTTTAAGCAAGCGACCTAACTAAGGATAGGATAGCGTTGCTTTGAGCAAGTGATGCTAGAAAAGATTGGATTTTGATGAGTTTTGACAAAATGATCTGAGACTTGAGTTTAAAGGATTTTGATGATTCTTTGAAACTATTGTTCTTTAAGAATTTTTTTTTTTAAAAAAAGGTTTCATTTTTTTAAAAAGGTTTTTCTTTTTTCTACTTTTTTTTTTGTCAAGAAATTCAAAAACACTCTTTGATAGAAAATTGTGTTGCTGATAAGTAAGAAAGTTTTGAAAACTTTAAAGACCACAAATAAGGAGTTGGCTTGCCTCTTACCCGTTGATCACTCATTCTCTTAGTCTTGTCTCCTGGAACATAATTCATGATCTTTGAACTTTTTAGAATCACTGATGACCATTCATGTTTTTGACAAAGTACTCAACTCTTCAATTTTCCATTAAGGGGATAGATATCATTACTTGAAATGTTTAGTCAAATTGGACTTCTTTGCACTCTCATAAGTCTATTTTTACTCTTAGCATCAATTCTAAAAATTGTAGCCTATCTTGTTAGCGGTACATTCTGGTCAATTAATAGGTCTTTTTTGGTTTGCAATGTAGGGTTTTTGGTCAATGGTTTAAGCAAATGGATATCAATGTACTTGGCCAATTTTGAAGAAATCATATACAATTAGTCCCGAGTTTACAAGCCAAGAACCTAAGAGAAGTTAAACATGGGCTTAACCCAATTTTATGAGCAAATTTTGCTGAAGATAAGTCCATTTCTTTAGTCAAAAGAGTTTCATTAAGGTTGGTAAAGCAAATTGGATCATAAAATGAGGGTTTTGCTTTTGGGCATAGGAATTTAAAGTGTTTGGTCTCGAATATCATCACAAATTTGGATTTCAAGCTTTATTAGTAATTTATCTATACTTTAAAGGTGATCACCTTGCTAATATCTTCGATCTCTTTTTTTTTTTTCTTTCTTTCTCATTTTTTCCTTTCGTTTTCTCTTTTTTCTTCCTTCTTTTTTTCCTTTTTTTTTTTTTTTCAGTCAAGGTGGTCACCTTCCATTGTTGAGCTTTCACTTGATGGAATTCGAAGCCTTAGAAGGTAGAGTAAAGGTGTATGAGCTTTATGAAGTGTGTATGGTTTTAGAGTGTCTTCGAAAATTTTATGGATTGAGGTGTTTAGATAAGTGTATAGGCCTGAGTGAGGTATATATGGTTTCAAGCTCTTCTTCATCTTAAAGAAATTGAATTATCTATGACAATATTTGCTCATGAATTGGCATGGCTAAGGTAAACACAATTTAGTCTCCTCCTTTTCTCCAGATTGATAACCTTAACCTCCTAATTACCTCAGTTTGGGGTGGTTCTTGATAGGGATAATTTTATGAAAAACCTCTTAAAAGTTCAAATGGGTTTGTAAGGGATAATTGTGTTTAGGGATGATGAAATGAATGCCTAATATCATTTCGATACGTGTACCAAGTTCAATACAGGCCTTCTTTAAGGAGTGAGCCCATTTATTCACCTTGATGGCACTCTTCTCTCATATGTATTTAGGGTTAGTGTTTAGGATATAGGTTGCCTCTTTTCATCTTAAACCTTTCAAGTAATGTGTTATTATTCCCTTAGGTAGAACGTTTTAAGCTCCGAGTTCACGTTTTCTTTATCCATTTTCACTCATTCGAAAAGCCCCTATTTGAATTAAGCTAGCTTCATAGCAAACAAAATTACTCTATTCAATAACTCGTATCTATTACAAGCTCCAAAATGAAAGAAAATGCGTAAACTAAAATTCTTTCCTATTTCTTGCCCCTATTTCTATCATCTCTTGGCCCATTCAACTGAATTGATCTTTCGGAGATATACCCAACTGCTTCATACGGTGAGTCACCTTGTCAGATGACAGTAGTAGACCCTTAATGCCTAATACGGGAATTTGTCTATTTGATGCTTCTTTAAAACCTGGGGAAGGAATATCACTGCTAATCGATTTATCGGTCTTTAGAAAACTTGGTTGGATAATCTTAGCATCAATCAAATCTTGCACCTTATGCTTCAATCTCTAACAATCTTCAGTGGTATGTCCTACTTGGCCCATATGGTATTCACACCATTTGTTGGGGTCATAATCCATTGGCTTATATTTCTTTGTTTAGTTTTTGCATGTTAGTAGTCCCACATCTCTTAATTTTTTGAGCACTTGGGCTATTGGAACCTTGAACTACGTAAATCGCCTCTTTTTGTTGTGAACGAGCTTGTCTTGATTATGGGCTTTCCCTATCGACACATTTGGTCTTGATTTCTCCTTCACTGAATCATCTTCATGCTTGAGCTATAACTTCCTATTTGTATTAAGATGTAGGTTTTCGAGTTGCTTGAGCACATAACCCATCGCTATTTCCGTGCTAGTGAGCCTTTCTTCTAATATCACTAACTTTTCTTCTAGGGTAGCAACCCTTTCTTCCAAAGCTTAGCAGTAACATGCCTCCTTGGACTTGACCATTCAAATCTGTTTTTGGTAACTTTTCCAATCCTTATATCATGTTGATAGTAGGTTTTGCATAGAAATTGGGCCTTGGATCCCTAACGAAGTCCAATTGGACCAATTTTTCATCAATCAAATCTTGGACTTTATTCTTTAACTCCCAACAATGGTCAATAGCATGCCCCTGCCGACCCATGTGGTACTTGCATTGTACATTGGGATTGTATTTTCGAGGTCTATACCTTGGTGTTGGAGTCTTAGGATGCAGTAAACCCTCTTCTTTTAGGCAGCAATAGACCTGAGACATAGGAATCGAGATATGAGTGAACCTCCTTTTAGGTGATTTTTAGCTTAGCTTATTTTCCTTGAACTTTAGACCAATGCTTATGGCACTAGGCTCGTGTATCATTAGATAGGACATCATAGTGTTCACAACAACCTTTGAATCCAATGAGGCCGATCCCTTCCCTATCAATCTCCCAATTTTAATGGCATCTTTAATGCGACTATCAGCTGCAACTACATCTACAAACGTAGAAGCAGTATGGCTTAAAAGGTTATTATAATAAGGTTCACCTAATGTATGGATGAATATGTTGATCAATTCATTTTTTGGTAATTGTATTGTAGCTTGAGCGTCTGGAGATCTCCATCTCTAGGCATACTCCTTAAAGGACTCGGTCAGCTTCATTTTCATGTTATTCAAATCCATTAAGGATGGAGTCACTTCACTACTTCAATGAACTTGTACTATTGATAAAAGGCTCGAGCTAGCTTATCCTAAGTATCAAGCTTAACTAAGTCTTGTTGGGCATACCAAATCAACACCGACCCAATTAGATTATCTTGGAAAGTTTGAATCATCAATTGCTTATGTTTAGAGAATTGAGTCATCTTGCGAATATAAAGCTTAAGGTGAAGTTTAGGACAACCTGTTCCAACATGCTCTTCGAAATTTGGTACCTTAAACTTCTTGGATAACTCATGGTCCTCAAAAGCGCAAACATTGGTTAAGCTCAAATCACTCTACACACCATGATCCTTCAGAACTCCCATTTTCTTTTCAATTTTCTGTTAGATTTCTTCTTCCATCTTCATCAATTTCTACACTAATTCCTTCCTTAGGCCTTTGTTGCTATTGTTGAGCTCATGAACCGGCAACTCTTCGGACTTATCTGTCTTAGATGGTATGTCAATAGGCCCCTAGGCTTAAGTATAGGCCATGGTCTTGACTTGCTTCGTATGCTTTCCCAAAACTCCTTTAGTTGTGGTTATTCTATGTTTAAGAGCTTCAGACATCTTGTTTTTGAAAATAAGTGATTATAGGCTGCAAGTTGAGCCAAATCACTTTAAAAGCAATCTTTCAAAGCCTGTAAGAATCCCTTCTTGTTAGCAACACTGCATTGAGTTTTTAGTTTTGAAAACCATTCTTTGTTTTTTTTTTTTTGGAAACTTTTATTAGAAAATCAATGATTATTTTATGTCATAGAAGCCTAATACTAATATCGATGAATGTAAACAAAGAAAACATTAGGACTGATGACTAAGGACATATGATGACTATAATATTACAAAGATGATATGGAGAAGTAAAAATTATTTTATAATGAGAAACTTATTGAATAAATGACACAAGAGTGACGACTCATGGAGAAAACTCTATTAGGATAGTGACAACCTAAGGGTTAAATACAAAGAATGAGAACTTAGACATTTGCAAAATTAATAACCTTAAGATGGAAAATAATTCACAATGGAAATCTAATGATTAAATCTTTTTTTTTTTTTTATTTTGTTAGTTTCTAATAGTATGGTACATGTGAGACATTGCAATAAAAATCAATCGAGTAAATAATTATTATGAAACTGGATTTTGATAATAAAATATCTTTTTGTTAAAAAAATGTTGGAAAGTCTTTAAAAAATAATTAACAGTTCCATAATAATTTTTATCATTGTTAATTTCCATGATTACATGCCAAAAAAAAAAAAATTATATAAGTTCATATAGAAATTTTTTGTTTTTTGTTTTTTTTTGTTTTTAACATTGGCATAGGGGGAATACTAATAATTTTGAGCATTTTATGTTAAATGTTATGCTGCATAAGCTATTACTGATAAGATAAAATAAAACAAAACCTACAAGATTCATATGTATTACAAAAGATAGCATATATAAACAACTATGCAAAATAAATTTGATGCAATATGCTATACACGCGTGCATTGCAGTAGGGGTGGGTGATTAATAAATCATAGGAAATACAAAGAATTTACGGTCAGAAAATACCCTTATATATAAACAAGTTTGAAATAGGATTTTTCTTAGAACATGAAGTTTGCAAATACTTATATATAATGGTTACAGGTTTTTTCTTAAAGAATAATATTGGGCCAACCGTGGATTGATCGGGTTTTTACTGTAATTTAAGAATTACTACCCCTTTTTGAAAAGGATGATGCAAGAGTGTGCAGTCTACGAGTCTCAGGCTCTATAGCTTTAAGGCTTTTTGGAGAGAAGCTTAGTAGACTACATCAAAGCTAGAGTGAACTCGCCAATCATCACTAAGCGGAGGTAATGACCTCAACGACTTGAAGGTTACACAATGATGGCTTGTCCTGGGTTCTTAAGGTGGCCCAAGTCCGACCACGTTTAAACATACAAATGATCATTGTATTAAAAAAAGAAAAATCCTTCTAATCCCTTAGAAGGCCTATTAGGCTAGGCTCTTTTATTTTTTAGAGCCTGCATCACTAAAAAAAAAAAAACCATTAGTACAACTATAATACATAAAAAAAAAAATAGTAATATGAAAGCCCATCAATAATCTTTTAACTTTCACGTAGCTAGCTCACCAGGAATCCCTAGTAGAGTTGATAATTCTATCGAGCTCTATTTTGGTTTCCTTAATTTAACCTATATTAAGCGCAGCCTATTTAATATAAATTACTCAATATTAAACTAAAGAAATACTATTCTTAAAAAAAATTTTAAATTTGGAGTCGTTAACCAATTTAACAAGTAAAAAATAAAATTAGGATTTTCGGGTGGGAAAACCTTAATTTAACCACTAGTCTGCAATTATTCTAAAAAAATTAATTTTTAGAAAATTGAACCAGAAAATCGGGTTTGGGCCTTAACCTATTAAAATCAAGTCACCATGTAAAAATTAAAAGAGATTGATGGTTTTTTTTTTAATTTTTCCTAAAAATATTAAAAGTATATCTAAATTCACAAAAGTGACTAAAAATGATTTTCATTATTTTTTATTACGAATTTCTAAATATTTTTTTTTATTTTTTAACGGTTGCCTCGAAGCTACTTACGTTCCCATCAGTCGGGATTAAACCGGTTGTAGTTCTTTTTTTTTTAATTTTTAGTGGAAGAATTATTTTTATTTTGAAAACAAAGCTAGGTTTACTTTTTTTTTTTATCAATTTATTATTTAAAAAAAAACTTAAGAAATCTAATTTTCCTGAATTATAGAAAATACTAACTAATTAAATCTTTTTGAAAAACTTGATTAAGATTTTTTATTTTTTAAAATCACTATGTATCAAAATATCTTTTTAAAATCCTAATTATAAAATATGTTGAAGATACGGTTGGATACGTATCTTCATGCGTATCTTTTCTGAATCCTAACCAAATACGTATTTCAATACGTATTGTTTCTAAACCTTAATTACAATATACACTGAAGATATGTTAAAAAAAAATTTTATTATTTAAAAAAATACAATTTTCAATTAACTAAATTTACCAAAAAAAAAAAAACTCAAACTATCTAGAAAATATCCGTCGATATAATAATAAAAATAACCTGCACTAAAAGAAAATTAATTAGTGGAGATAATTAAATTAATTAATTAAATAAATAAAATAATTTTTACGTAAATAATTTGGGTCGTGCGTAATCGTCATCGTGGATGTAGTGCTTGGTGTGATTTCGTTTCGGTCAAGCGTGTATGTGTTAGCTGTTCAGCCAGGGGTGTTGTCGTCAGTTTTGGATCAGGGTTGAGACTTCTGGAGCTTCAGTCATTGTCAGAGGATTGGTTTGCGATCATTTGGAATTGCTGGACTTCAGAGTCATTGGCGTTGTGGCAACGTGTAGCTTCGGATGGGCTTCGGGTCTGCTATGGATTGCCTTTTGATTGGGGGGTGGAATTGTTGTTGTTGGTGAAGGGAAGTGTTGCGTTGCAGCGCGGGTGTTTGGTTGGAGTCGTGTTTGGTGTCAACACATTTGGCTTGCAATTGTGGCTTGTCAGGGCAGGATTACGTTGGATTGTGTCATGGCATAGGGACGTTGCCTGGAGTTAGACTTCAGAAATTGTGGCGACGTGAACTTCGTTGGCATGGACGGCATCAAATTGTTTCGTTGGTCGGTGAGGGATGTTGAATAGGGGGCTAGCATGGCAAGGAATTGTGTTTGGAATTTGGTTAGGGGAAGTCAACGATTAATTGGCTTTGTGGAATTTGGCGTTAGGGGGTCTCGTGGCAGTGGATTGAATCAAGCGATGGAAATTCGAAAATTAGGATTGAAGTTGTGAAGACTTTGTGAATAGTAGGAATCGGACGTTAGGCTTTTGATTTCGGAATTGGAAAATTTAGAATCGGAAATTTGGCTTTGTGGAGAATATGAAATAAAATAAATCCCTCTGCCCATTCGTTGATGTGATTTTTTATAAACCTTTAATCGTAGCTTCCATATTAATGCGGAATATATGATTACGATTCTTTACAGATTTAACCTAACTTTTACAAATCCTATTTAATTCAGCCTTTCTATTTACCCGATCCGATTTGATGTAGTTCAAGAACCCACCTAATAAATTATAAATTTAATTTAGCCCAATAAAATTTAGATAAAAAATCTATTTTATATCGGATTAGACCAAAATTACCTTAATAAAACCTAAATCTTCAACAACTGAAAATTTATTAAATTAATCATACTTCGTTATCCGATTTGATCTTAAATGACCCGACGTAACTTGTTTTAACATGACTTGACTTTGTATAATTTGACGTGAGTTGATATGATACGATACAGTTCGATATGATACGACGTGACTCGATACGATACGAAGTGATTCGATATGATGCGACACGACTCGATATGATGCGACGCGACTCGATACGATGCAACACGAAAAATAAAGAAAATGGAAAAAATAAGGTGTCTACATATGCCTATAATCAACTATACTAAGGCCTAATACATCTCTCTACCATTAGAATCCTATTGATGACATCTGGTGCCATTGTTGGGAATCAAACTCACACTTTGTTCAAATTCCTCATTATTTAATCCTTTTAAGCACACTTCACTTCACTTGACTTGTCTAGAATTGAAAACCTAAAGAAACCCCTGATTCAAGTAATGGTAACCAAGTCCCAATTGGTGGACACAACAATCAAGAGTAATCGATTATTGACTAATGATAGCTAGAGAACTTAACGTGGAATTTGAGGCTCAAAATAGGGAGTTACGGGATAAGTTGAATGGGTTAGAAAGGTAAAGTATATGCCCTCCTTAATGGATGCCTCAGATGCTCAAGGTAATAAGCACCCTCTACCTCTTTGTCAAGGAGATAACTAAGTTCCTCCTCCTTCCCTAATCGTATAGAACTAGTAAGTGTGACTTGTAGCTTTATGTAACCATACACTTAATGGAAACAAACAAGTTGCTGACTCTTATGGGGGTATAGCCTAATCTACTAGTCATAACTGCCATCCAGTTGATGATGTTTATCTAAATGGGCTTAAAGAGATGGTGAAGAAATTTTTTGAGAAGCAAGAAAGTAAGGTTGTTGAGGGTGTTAGCCAGGTTGCTAACATCAAGACTCCCTTTACTAGGGAAGTCTAAAAAAAGTTCCTTCTTCCCAATTCTATGTTGCCCACATTGGACTTGTACGATGGTATTGTTAATTTGGACGACCATCTACTCCATTTTTGCACCCTAATAAACTTGCACTGTCATGGGAACATGATAAGGCCTTTCCTGGCACATTGAGGGAAGTAGCTTGGACATTGTTCAACCATCTCCCAGAGAACTCCATTGCCTTTTTCGACGAGCTCACTGTCATTTTAGTCTCCACTTTTAGGCTAGTAAGCCTTCATCCAAGGATATGTCATCCTTGTACCTAATTTGCTAGAAGGAAGGGGAGACCCTTTGGGAATTTGTTGCCTGGTTTAATAATACCATGGTTAGAATCGCTCAATTGGATGGGGGAGTTATGGTCTATGCCACTTAACTCAGCATTTGTCCATTAGGGTACTTCTTCTGCTCTCTGTCTAAGAGTAAGTTGATTTGGTTGAAGGCCTAAAAATATATGAACCAAGAAGCCAATATTTACACTAAGCGTGAAGTTGATCTAGAGAGATCAATAGGAAGGAAGGAAAAGGACAAAGGTCTGTCAAGGATCTCTTATGTGACAAGTCTTTTAGCTACAGTGATGATAGTAGCTCTAAAGACAGGAAGTGTCCACTTCCCATCTCGACATACACATAACACATGCCTTGAATCAACCTCTTGGGTAAGTATACGTAGAGATTTGTAGGATGAGGTTGCTCCCCCGACCTATAAAAATGAGATACGATCCTAACCATAGGAATTTAAATAAATATTGTCAATTTCATGAGGATTATGGCGACACCACCGAAGAATGCTGTAGAGAACGCCATCCAAAGAGGCTTCTTCAAGGAATATATAACCAACATGAATGACTACGCTGAACAACCTCCTCAAAGATGATAGATCAAGGAGGTTCGAGAAGGAGATGAAAACGGCTGCCATCATAATCGAGCCCCCCCAATGGTATAATCAATATCATAGTTAGGGATCCCATCATAGAAACCGACTGAGCTCTAATGCCTTGGCTAACACTCCAACTGAGGTGATGATAGTGAGGGAGAAGAGGTAGGGGAGAGATACCTTTATCTCCTTCTTTGATGAAGACTTGGAAGGAGTTGAGGCCTCCCACTTAGATGCTTTGGAGACAAGTATACGGATCTCAAATTTTGAGGTCGTCAAGATAATACAAAACATAGGCATCTCTACCAACATCTTCTTTAATGACAAGATGTAGAAGAAGATATCTTGTTAGATGAAGCCATACCATCATAACCTTATTAGCTTTAATGGGGAGATCGTCCAATGAAAGGGCATCATTACCCTTGATATAGAGCTTCGTGACAACGATAATGTTGCTAAGCAGCTTGTTGAATTTATTGTGGTAAACTGCCTATCTCCTTATAACGTAATATTGGGATGACCAAGTTCGACTAGTTTCAAGGTCATCACATCATCCCTGCACCTCAAGGTTAAGTTCGCAACACCAACTAAGGTAGGAATCTACAGATGTGACAAGAAGCTCTCTAAGGAGCTATATGTAAAGGCAACTAGAGGAGATGGCATCTTCATATTGGAAACTAAACTACAAGAGAGGTGAGTTAGGTAAAAAGATGGAGGAAGTACAAGTCAGCACCAACCCCGATTAGAGTACATAGGTGGGTACCCCAATGCTTAGGTGATTGTCTATCTTATTTGGTCTAATGCAAATCGATTAATTGGTCACCATTTAACATGGTGGGCATATCACCCACCTTGGTAATGCACAACCTCTACATCGATGAGAATGTTCGGCAAGTTAATCAGAAGAAGAGGCATTTTGTTCCCAAACGATATGTTGCATATAGGAAGAGGTATAGAAGCTACTCAAGGTTGGCTTCATGAGGGAGGAAAAGTATCTGACTTAGCCAGTAAATATAGTGTTAGTAAAGAAGAAGAATGGGAAGTGGCGAATACGCATTAATTATACCAACCTTAATAAAGCTTGCTTAAAGAACTGTTTCCCCTTCCCAAGAATTGATCAAATGGTGGATTCCATGACAACCCACACATTATCAAGGTTTTTCGATACTTTTTTGGACTATAATTAAATCAAGATGGACTTAAAAGATGAAGTCTAGACCTCCATCGTCACTAACTTTGGCACTTAATACTACATTGTAATGCCTTTTGGCCTCAAGAATGTTGGGGCCACAATGGTGATGAATTTATTTAAACCACAAATTAGGTGCAATGTGGAGGTGTACGTTGATGATATGATCATTATAAGTGAGCAACTTAACGACTATATACAAGATTTGTAAGAGGCCTTCGATTGAGTAAATAGGTACGACATGAAGCTCAACCCTTATAAATGTTTCTTTAAGGTGGCCTTGGGTAAATTTTTGGGTTTCATGGTCACCTAGTGTGGCATCCAAGCCAACCATGAAAGAGTAATGCCATTTGGAGCATGAAGCCCCTTACCACCGTGAAAGGAATGTAGAAACTCACAAGGATGGTGGGCATACTGAGTAGGTTTGTCTCCTGAAGTATGGACAGATGCATAAAGTTCTTTAAGATTTTGAAGAATCCTGAAGAGTTTGAGTGGAACCTATAATGCCTAGCCGCCTTCGAAGAGTTGTAAGAATTCCTAGTGCATTTGCTAGTGCTATCAAAGCCGATCCTTAGGGAAGACCTGTTTCTTTACCTTACCGTCAATAATGGGGCACTCTCTTTGGTATTAGTAAGAGTATTAGGATGAGAACATAGGCCTATCTACTATGTTGGCCGCATTCTATAGGGGCAAGAGGTTAAGTAATTAGAGATTGCTAAGTTTGCCTTAGCCGTAGTTGTCTCTGCTAGGCACTTGCGCCCATATTTCTAAGCTCATCAGGTGGTTGTCCTTACTGATCAACCATTGTGCACTATCCTTTAGATACTAGATGTATCGGAATAGATGGTGAAGTATGCATTAGAACTCAATGCTTAGGGGATCCAATACGTTTGCGTAAAGTATATTAGGTTAAGATCCTAACTAACTTCATTGTTGAATACACGGGAGAGGAGGAAGTGCCATTAGGAGACTATAAATCAGTTTTGACTCTCCACATTGACAAATCATCTATCTTAGGTAGAGGAGGAGCAGGATCGGTGCTTATAGGGCTGTGTAAGGCAACGATCTATTATGCTTCAAAGTTTGGATTTGACACAAAAAATATCAAATCCAAATACGAGGCCTATATCGTTGGCCTCAAGTGGGCTAAAGAAATTGGCACTGGATGATTAGAGATCTTCTCAAACTCCATGCTCATTGTCTAATAGGTTCGAGATGAATACAAAGCTAGGGAGGAATCCATGGTAAAATATCTAGAGAAAATGAAGACCCTCCTAGCTGAGTTCTCTTCGTAGAACATCATTAAGATCCCTTAAATAGAAAACTCAACAGTTGACAGACTATCTGTATTCGCTTCAATGGAAATATCGAGATCCAAGGTGAAAGATGAGAAAATCTTTATAGAGTACTTATTAGACAAGAGCATTAGCTTGAATAACTTAGAAGTCTTGGAGATCAACATTGTCCTAGCTAAGCTAACCTGGATAGATCTAATGAAGGGATACTTAAAGTACGACATTACATCAACAGATAAAAAGGAGGCAAGGTAGCTAAGGTACAATGCTACCAACTATATCCTAGTAAACTACATCCTGTATTGAAGAGGAGTAAGTCTTCTACTCTTGAGATGCCTCTTAATTGAAGTAACCATCCATGTAATGAAAGAGTCGTATGCCAACGTGTGCAACAACCACATCCAATCCTAAGTGCTCTACATCTAAGCTCTCTAGCTCTAATATTATTGGCTGATTGTAAAGCAGGACGCAAAGAAGTTAATCCAGAAGTGTATGTAATGCTAGAAGTACACCTCTGTGACATATGCACCCAATGCTAACTTCTAGCCACTGACCAATTTGTGGCCCTTTACCCAATGGGGTATAGACATTTTGGGTGCTTTCCCTAAGGCTTCAAGTAAATGACAATATATAATTGTAACTGTCGACTACTTTACTAAGTGGGTTAAAGCTGAGGTCGTTGCTAAGATTATAAAGAGAAGTATGGAGTCCTTTGTCTAAAACAACGTTCTCTTTAGATTGAGGTTCCTTATGCACTCATCTTAGATAACGGATGACAATTCGACAACCTTAAGTTTAAGGAGTTCTATATCTGACATCATATCAACTTTCATTACACCTTGATGGCACATTGGTAATCTAATGGTTAAGTCGACACGGTCAACAAACCATCCTCGACAACATTAAGAAAAGGGTAGACTAAGCACATAGTAGATGGATAGATGAGCTCCTAAACTTAGGGTTATCAAAGTATACATTGGACATCAACTGGCGAAAGTTTCTTCTGCTTAACCTTTGAATTGGAGGTCATGATGCCAATTGAGTTAAAACTCCTTAACATTTGGACTTAGTCTTTTGATGCAATAGTAAACAAGTCTATCCTATAGGTTAGTGTAGATACTATAGAAGAAGTGGAGACCTAACTGCCATTCATGTAGCTGCTTAACAGTATAAGGTGGCTCGATATTACAACAAGAAGGTCAATAGACTCGATTTGCTGAAGGATATAAGTTGCGAACTCCTGTGAAGGACAAGGGAAGTTAGCCCCCAACTGGGAAGACTTGGTTAAGGTAAGAGAAAACTTGGGAAATGGAGCATACCGATTGGAGAGGCTCGAAGTGAGATCATACCAAGGACTTGGAATGCAAATAATCTTAGACTTTATTTTGATTGAGTTAGTTTATTCCCTCTCCACATACTTATTGATAGGTTAATGAAAATGAATTTGCTCTACGAGTATTGTTTGCATTTTTATTAAGTGTTGCCACTTTATTATTACTCCTTTAGTCTTAGCCTACAATGAGCAAATAGACATCATACCGATCAAATCTATACAAAGATTCTTGATCACTACACTTCTTCAGGCTCGGGCAGGTTAGATTATTACTAACTTGACCCCCTTGAGCAACCTTGACGATAGGGAGCATTTCCCTTTGCAATTGAGGAACTCCTACTTATGCCAGTTAGAACACTACCAGCTCAACCCTATAAACGACCTTAGCTACTAAAAGCTAAATGAACTCCTTGGGAGAGCAACCCCAGCTCTGCCTAAAGTTCCTTAAACAATGATAAGTGCAATATAAGGGTCGAAATAGCAATAAACATAATACAAACTATAGAAGAAGAGATATGATTTCATTGCGTTTTGTTCTAAGTACAAATAATAGGCTGGCATATTGGCTTAAAAGACTTTATAAGGAATTCATACAAAATAAAACTAAAAAAAAAAAAAAAAAAGAAAAAGAAGCAAAGGAAAGAACAAAACCTACCCTTCACTATGGATCTGCCCATTTAGATAAGTCCATGAAGTCTAAGGCTTCAATTTGCCCAATGGGTGGACTTAAAGAAATTGAAGTTGGAGGAGTTTCAAGAAGGCAAGGAAGGCTACCATTCTGATCTTTGTTGACCTTGAGTGTTGTGAGGATGGCCTAATCTTCAACCTAACCCTCTCATGGATTGGAAATAGGTAGGGCTTCTTTAATTGGATGAAGAGGAGAAACATCTTCACCTAGGACTGTACTAGTAGGTGGGTTAACAGTTAAAACTTCGATTGTCAGAGCCAACCTCTCCTCTTCATCTAAAAATCTCAAGATTTCTAAGTCTAGGCTAAGGCAATGCTCCTAGACTCCATCCCCATCACCTCGACGTACCTCAGCAACAATCTCCTTATAAACTTCTCCCCACTTTTTGGACTTGAAGAAGTCTTCATGAACATTCAACTCAGTAGCAAAGTGGACGATGTCTACAATCTTTAGATTGATGATATACTCTTTCATATCACTAATGTTTTTCTCTAGCTCCTTCATCTTTCTTTCCATCTCCCCTTTCTCCTTAGCCAGGCGTAAGGATAGATCTTTGGCAGCCACGTGTTCCTCTTCGTTAAGTGTGGGATTGGTCTTCAACTTAGCTACATCGACATTAAGCTCCTTATTGTAGGAGTCAAGGTTGTCGACCTTTTACTTTAGCTCGACCTTCGCCTTGCACTCTACTTCAAGCTCCCCCCTTAACTCTACGATCTTAGCAGCAACCTTTTATTGGGACTCCATGGCCTCTCATTGAAGCTTCTCTAGCTTAATCTCGATTTCCTTAACTTGCTGCAAAAGGTAATCAAGTTTGTTAGATTTAAGGCTGAGCAACATCTCCGCATAGTGGGGATGCTTTCTCTTTGCGTTACCTTTTTACATACTCCTCGAAATGTTCGCAACGTTTCAACATTAGGTCATTGTACTATAAAAGTAAGTGTAATGCTGCTGTTAGTAAGATACTCACAAAACAAGGAACAAACTAAGGTAAAAGTATGATGCTTATTAGGTGACCTAGTGCACAAAGATGAACTTGGTGTCCTTGATATTGATAAGTTCTCAAAGTCCTCCTCCAAGATAACCCAATCTACTGGAGTGTAAGATCTCAACATGGCCTTGAAACTAAGGTCTTGATGGGAGATGGTTACGTCATCGGTACATATAGTCCACGATAATTGTAGAAGTTTACCGTGATCTTGCTTAGCATCGTCTCATTTGATAAGCTCGGTGTTTCGAGAAGTATACGTAACCTTGATCTTTTCAAGAACTACCCTTATACACATACGTTCTTCCATTTTAGCCTTAAGGGCCTCCCCCATCTACTTAGCAACACAAAATGGGTGGCCCATGGCGTGGTCCTTTATTTCATTATGCCTCTCTAACCTACGAACCTTGCTAGTGTCCTTCTTTACCTCTACTAGGGTGTAGACCTCCTAAACCCCTTTCGGCAGCTGACTAGATGACTCTACCTCTACTATAACTTTTCGCTTTTGCTTTGCTTAGGTTTTAGCTACGTTGGTTAGGGGCTTGGTGGTTACAGGAAGAGAAGACATCGGCTTATTGGAGGTAGTGGACGGCAGTAGTTTTTAGGATGAGGATGCAATAAGTACTCGAGGCCTTGGTTAGACGACTTGGGAAGTTAGTGGAATGGCATCTAAGACCACCATCGGTTGTTCCTAACTAGCCTTAGTGGTTGTCTTTTGCCTGACAAGTTAGACCTTTGCTAAGGCCTCTTGTCTTTTAGTCCTCCACCTTGTCTCCCTTCAGTTAACGAGGTTAGACCTACCCTTGTAGGATAGCTTCTCACCTACAAAAAGATGACTAAGTGTTAGAATAAAAACTTAAAGTTAATTACATACTGGTCCTATCGCGCCGACAACGGGAAAGGAGGAATCCCCATTTCTCAACAATGATAGTTAGGCAATGTATTTCCAACAAGCTTGCATTAGCATGGTGAAGGATCCAAACACTATAGCTTATAAGAAACAATACCTCCCACCTAATTCTTCATCATGGCTTTCTCTATTCTAGGGAACAACTTATTAATAGGCTTGGAATAGTACTTGCGAATGGCGTCCTTAGATTTCATCGGTTGGCTAGACCTTATCTCCATGAATGCATCAATCTCCAAGGCAGACTCCTTGTCGCTTAGACCTAACTCTTTGATAACCTTAGCATGGATCAAAGGAGCCCATCAAGTCCAGAAGTTAATGTTAGACACCAACTCTATGACTATAAACTTCTCCTTATAATGTTTCATAGAAGAGTCCAAATTGATGAACAATTTCTTATTGAGACAATTCTATAAGTACATACACCCGTAGTCACCCTTTCATAAGAAAAAAAAGTACTTGAACAACTGCAGTGTCACCCGTATTATCAAGTACTTTCACAAGGCTTCAAACGTCTTGATGATCCTCCACCCATTAAGAGTAATTTAGGCGGGGCATACATGGTGTTAGTTAAATAACTCCTTCTCAAACTTAGTGAAGGGAAGCCACATTCCAGAGAGCTCGGTCCATGACCTTGATGGCCTTATAGTAAAGTTAGCTCAAGGTAAGTAATGCCTAAATAGGATAGTATGAGTATGCTGCTCATTTAAGATGGATTTTAGACTAAACATGATAGCTCCTTAACTACCCTCACTAGGTTAGCATTTGTCTAGCCTAGGCTGGTTACTTTGCCTAAATTAGCTAGGGAGTTTGAGTAGACCCATCGAGTTCAAAAGAAGCACCATAAGCTAATGGCCCCTCTACTAGTTTGGACCTTTGATCTTATTGCAATGATTACCTTCAGCAAGTAGTTGAATAACTAGTTTTGAAGATCGAGTCAGCTATGAACCTAAGGAATCCATTTGATTTATGACTCTCCTTACCATCTTCTTGACGATGAGATCTTGTTGGGGAGAAGGTGAGGGAGTGTCAAGTGTTGATAGGAGATTTTGGATATTGGTCCCTTAGGCCTATGATAGCTTAATCGAGCCTTAACATTACTTGTCTAAGCCCATGCCCGATGTGATCTCTCCTTGACCGACCTGGTTAACTTTATGGTTGATTTGCCCAATCTTACATCTGACTAATATAAGGAGTTAGTAGGTTGCAAGTCGGATACTATACTTTTCCAACCTGACCTTAGGTTGGCTATAGTAAGAAAGTGTAGACACACAATTTTTGCCTTCTTTATTTTTATTTTTATCTTTTTTTCTATTATGTTATTTTTCTTTCTTTTCTCAATAAGCCTTAAATTAGAAAAAAAAAACACAAAAAATAGGAAATTAAAGAAAACCCAAAAAGTTAAGAAATTTAGAAAAAATAAGAATTTTAGGAAAATAAAAAAAAAATAAGAAATTTAGATAAGAAACACAAAAATTTTAGAAAATAAGAAAATTGAAAAATGGCAAAAGATAGAAAAATTGGAAAACAATAAAAGATTTTAGAAAAGAACATTTTATTAGGGTAGATTTTTTATTGAACAATTGAATCTGGGCTTAGATTTAAATTTAACCTAGGTTAATCGAGTTCATATGTGCAATTTAATTGCACATATGGATAAAGCATAGGCCAATGGCCTAACAATTAAGTATTTAGACTTAGTATTGAGTATGAGTATGAGGTCTTGGGTTCGAATCTTGGAAGGAGCATGCAAGGTTTTTTCTTGTTCATCAAGGACTGCCACATGTCAAGATCTCATTACGTCACGTATCCTGATACGTGGTAGCATCGAGTTGGACGGTGGGTTGACGTGGTGCCCATATGGCAAGTCACGTTAGACACTATGTCAGCATTTTCCCTCTCTTTCCTTCCTCTTTCTTCCCCTTTCTCGCGTTTCCCCCCCTTTTCTTGGCTCAAGAACAATCTACTCCCTCCACTTTAGCTATAATTTCTACACAAATCTCATATACAAAGGCATGATTTCTTGCTCTAATCCCATTCTAGATATGGCCTGTTTTGGATTGAGATAAAAAACGCCTCGAAGTTTGGTAAAAAACACATTCAAGTTAAGCTCCAAAAAATGGAAAAAAGCTTATATTTTGTTTTTTTCTTTTTTTTTTTTTCATTTACTTTAATTTGAGCTTTCCTTACTAATTGGGTTAATTTCGTGTGTAAAATGGGTGCTGGGGAACTCATTGGGTTGGACACGATCACTCATAGGCATTGAAACTCTCTCTCATTCACAAATTCGTCTGCAACCTCATACTCTCTCTCTAACTTGCAATCGTATCTCTCTTTAACTTGCAATCGTATCTCTCTCTTTGGGATAAGCTTCAAATTGAAGCTTTTTGAACCTATCTCACCCTACATCCATTATCCCAAACCTCTAAACTATCTTTAGTAGTCGCCCCTAACCCTTACTGTAACTTGAAGCTCCTCTACTACCGATACCCTAGCCACCACGGCCTACTTCGCAGAACCACTAGCTCCCCCCTTCATCAACCAAAGCTAGATACCCTAGCATGACCACTGATTGCAATAATCCTTAGCCTAACGTGCACTTAATGCCTAGAAACCACCATCTCGGTTGCTTAACATCTATTGCAACTGCCACTTCACTCCACTCACCAAATAACGACCCCAAGCCACGATATTCCCTCTACCCTACTAAGCCTAATCCAAAACTCATGAAAACGATTTCACCCCTTCAATTGGCTGCCTGAATCGCTTTGAATCACCCCTCTACTGACGCTACTGTTCTTCTAAGCTGCGACCTAAATTCATAGGAGTGACTTGATCGAACCCAAGATTCGAGATCCATTCTGATCCGAACCTAAGATCCGTATACCTAGCTTTGGTTCGGTCTTCACTTGTAATTTATTGGATTTGTTGTTCGTCTTGTGATTTTATTATTATTATAATTATTTATATGTAAATGTAATCAAATCAAAATAAAAAAAAAGAAGAATAAAAAAAAGTGAAAAAAGGGAAAAAGAAAAAGAAAGAAAAAAAAGAGAAAAAAGGGAAAAAGAAAAAAAAAAGAAAAGAGTAGATTTATTTTTACTTTTTGTTTCAGTTTAATAAAAAAAATAGATAAAATTGTTTTATCGCTTAGAAAAATTGATTTTCTAAAAATAAAATAAAAATAAATTAACTATTTTCCAAATTAGGATCATTTAGAATTTCTAAAAATAAAATCCAATTTAGGACTTTTAGAAATTTTCTTAAATGAACCAAATTGAATAAAAACGTAAACTTGATCATTTTCAAGAATTAAAACTAACAATGCACTAAAGTTTTCATTAAAAGAACTACGTATGTTTGATCTCGAATAGTGGGTTGGTAGGTACCTACGGGATGACGATAAAAATTAAAAAAACTAATTTTCCTTTTTCTTTAGTTTAGATTATTTTATTTATCCAATTAGAGTAACCAATAATTAAGTTTTGTCTTTTAAAATTAAAAGGTGATTTTTAAGTTTAATTTTAATTTTGGAAAATTAATGGTATTCGTAAGGGTTTAAAATTCCTAACCCTCAGATCCAGATTCTCTAGTTTCAAAAACCATTTTGTAACCTTGGTTTTAATCGTTAAACTAGTGGTTAAGTTATCACCAATCCACCTAATTAGTTATAACTTAACTATTTTTTTCAACTCCGGTTGGGTGGCAACTTTAAAGTTGATTTCAAAACAAAAAGGAATGGTTTTCTTTAAATCCTAGTTGAAGATTGATATTAAACAATTAGCGTTTAGTACTGATTGGTTTAAAGAAGGCTTATTTTATAAAAAGAACCGGAAGAGTAAAAATCCAGGCTTGATAGAAAGCATTAATAGATAAGGCTTGACTTGATTAATAACCAGATCCTTAGATTCTTGGGACATAACTGTTGGCAAGATTTGCACTCTCCAAGCTTAGTGGATCCTTCGATGTGCAGACATACTCCTAGATACTCTTTAGCTCTTTCCTATAAATAAATAGACTCCCCCAATGACAAACTATCTTGATATTTACTATGATTCCTAAGCTCTCTAACTCTCATGCACTCTTACTGTTCTATTTCCCCTATCACAAACACTAATTGATTTAAGCATTGAAGTAGTCAGGTTAGACAACAACCCAATGCCCCTTATTGTGTTTTGTCTTATAGGCCTACAATTAGCTATACTAAGGCCTAGCACATCTTACTCTATCGATAGAATCCTAGGAATGATAGAGGGTTTGTTAGGTTTGTATCTACTATTAAAGGGAAAGCCCTTTTTTTACTACCTACGACTAATATTTTTGTATCAATAGCTTTAACCATTAAATGTATTCACATGGCAAATACCAAAAGAATTTAAATCTTTCTTATAGAATCTATCCAACTATATGGTTAGTAGTTTCTATCACAGTTACTTCTATAGTTGCTATTCTTTCATTTATCCACTATTTTAATGGCCTAACATTATTATTATTTAGAAAATTTAGTACACTTTTTATTGGATTAACATTTGCTACTGCAGTAAGGACTTTTCTTTGAAAAATCTTTTATAGTTTTGATTTTATCAACATATGTTATCGAAACTCTTCTAATATTATTAAGTCCATGAATTTTTCTTTTTGTATTTTTCACACACGCCACACTGGGGCTTCATTGGTTAGTAATAAGTTAATAGTAAAGATAGTTGAACTATTAACTATTCCTTTAAAAATAATGGAGTTAATCTATTATATTAAAAGGAAAACCCTTTTTTAACCACCTATAACTAACAACGTTGTGTCTTATAGTTTTAATTATTAAATACATTCACATGGCAAATACTAAAAGAATTTAAACCTTTCTTACATAATCTATCCAACTATATGGTTATTATTGTTTGTTACACTTACTTTTATAGTTGCTATTCTTTTAATTATTTATTATTTTAATTACTTAACATTGTTATTATTTGGAAAATTCATTGCATTTTTTATTTGACTAATATTTGCTACCACAATAAGGACTTTTTTCTTTGGAAAATCTTTTATAGTTTTGATTTTACCAACATATATTATCGGTATTCTTCTACATTATTGAGTCTAAGCTTTTTTCTTTTTGTTGCATGTGCATTGCCGACTAGTATTGTATAAAAGATATAAAAGAAGAATGAAAAACAAATAATTTCCCAAATAGTTAAATAGTTTAACGTTATGTGTTGAGAATGATGCATAAGTTGATTTTTTTCTGCCACATTTCTCTAAGTAAGAATATATTACATTAATAGAATTGGTAGAGATGAATTTCAATAGAAAAATCATTGAGCTCTTAAACATGGGAGATTGATTCTATAAATATATAGTAGTGTAAAATATAGATAGCTTACCTTTTCTGAATATATAAACGTTGTTAAACCCTTAAAAATCAGCTATGGAAATGGGTTGGTCCATCCTTAAGAATTGGATATTCATTAACTTGACTTGTTTGATTGACTTGGATAGTTAGAACACAAACTAGGCAATCTAGCCAGGTATGACAACCCCAAATTAGGACCCATAATTCATGTTAATGAGCCATGTTTCGTATCCAAGTCTATAAAGTTCATGTTTGGAATTCTTAACCTATAATATAAACCGTTTCTTAATCGTATCTAAAAACTTGAACACATAATCGTGATTCGCATTCTTGAATTGAATTCATTTATTGATTAAGAAAATTCTAAAATAAATTTGTCATATTTATTTAGTTTGTATTTGAAAAATATGTTTCTTGTATTATTTTCAATTTGTTTGATACTTATAATTAGAATTACATTCAATTTATAGTATTCACTTGAGTTGATGATTTTAAGTTTTATTCATATTAATTTTCATATTTCTTTGATTATTACATAATTAAAAATGTTAATTATTATTATTATTTTTTGTATTCATGAATAATATAGTAATTATAAATATTGTAGAATCTCCATGGAAGCTTAAGAAGTTATTAGGAAGAAAAACTGTTTATTGAGAAATGAAGTCGTTAATGTTCATCTGTAGAGTCTAGAGTATTTATACTAGCTACTGCCTAACTTTTGAGTAATTAACTAAAACAACTAAATAATACACTCATGTTTAGCTCAGCCTATTTTATCCTACGTGTATGCCAAGTAATAAATACAATACTATCTCAACAACAACCTTACCCCCCAAACCTCAATTGGGATTGCAACAAAGGCCCAACTTGGAGCTATTAAAAGAAAGGTGATCAGTAGTAACACTCTTGGTAAGTATATCAATGAGTTGTTGATGAGAAGGAATATAGTTAATAAGAATACACCCTTGAGAGACGTGATGGCAAATGAAATGAACGTCTATGTCCACGTGCTTCGTTCATCCATGTTGACAAGGATTGGATATGATTAATTTAGTGGACCTGTTATCACAAAACAGAGGAGAGCAGGCAAGGAAATAAGAATATGTAAGTCACGAAGGACATAAGAAAGCCAGAGCACTTCTTTAACAATAGTAGCCATACTTTTGTATTTAGCCTATATTGAAAAGTACTGATAGTGGGTTACCGTTTACACTTCTATGATACCAAGGAGTGTCCAAGCATGACAAAATAAGCCGAAATGGATTTCCTATTATTAGTAGCACATCCCCAATTAGCATCAAAGAACACCTGTAAGTGTAAGGAAGTTTGACTAAGAAAAAAATAAACCAACAACTATTATCCCTTTAAGGAAGCATATAAGGTGAAAAGCAACTTGTAGATGGGGATAATGTAGGTGAGAGACAAACTGACTCAATTTGTGAATAGCAAAAGAAATATTTGTTCATGTAATAGACAATTAGAGAGGTTGACCAACTATGCATTTGCACACCAATAGATCGGTTAAAAGTTCACCAGAATCTTTGGAAAGGACTAAACCAGTTGGCAATGTAGTGACAATAGGCTTTGCACTAGTAAGTCCTGTATTTAAGAAAATGTTGAATATAAACTTCCTTTGATGCAAAGAAGTACCCTTAGAATTTTCAAAAATTTCCACATCTAAGAAAAAAGAGTAATCCCTAAGTCTTTTATAGTAAATTTAGCATGTAAGGCTTACTTGAGCTTAATAAAATGATCATATAACCATCAACTCTAAATCGGGTGAAAAAGGAATAATCAGCCATGGATTGTGTAAAACCATGCTTAATAAGAAATTGAGACAACTCAATTTTCCACTACCTAAATGCTTGCTTCAAGTCATATAAAGAGCGTTTAAGCCTACATACTTGATTGGGAAGAACTTTAGAATATCCAAGTGGTGGAGTCATATAAATCTTTTCATCAAGAAAACCATGTAAGAATGCATTGTTAATATCAATGAAGTCAAGCAAATGAGGTAGAAGCAGTAAACAAAACTCTTACGGTAGCTAATTTAGTAACTAGTGAAAAAGTATCATGATAATCGATGCCTTAACCTGAGTATATCATTTGGTAACCAACTTAGCTTTGTAACGTTCAATAGAATCGTCAGGCCTATACTTAATTTTGTACACCTGTTTGCACCCAATAACTCGTTTCCTTGGTGGCAACATAGTTAGCTCCCAAGTATTATTTAACTATAGAGCATCTAGTTCTTTATTCATAGTAGTTGCCCATTCTTAGGATTTTGATGCTTGAAGATAGCAAAATGGTTCATGAGAAGCTAAAACATGTGCTAGTGAAGCAATGTAGTCAATAGGATAAGAATGAAAAGATTGGGAAGGAAACAATGGGTATAGATGATGATGAGTAGAGGATGAGAGTTCAATGCGTGTAGTAATATGCAAGGAATAGATGTAATCATTGAAATAAGTAGGGGGTTGTGTAGGTCTGGTGGATTTCGCAAGTTGGAAATAGGAATTAGTATAGTAGTAGCATCGTTATTATCAGTGAGTTGAGAAGCTGGTGGATGTTGTAACAAAGTAAAAGGAACAGCAGATGGTAGACTTGAACTAGAACTCTTAGTGTGAACAGGAGCATTTGAGGAGGGTGAACTAACATCTATGATAGGTGTTCATAAGACAGCAGTAGATGAATCAACAGTCAAGTTTAAGGGCTCATGAAGAAGAGATGATGGAGAAGAATTAGGAATAAAATCAGGTGGAAAAGAAGCAGATTTGAAAAGCAAAACAAATTCATAGAAGCAAACATCTCTAATTATAAGGATTTTGTTCCATGCATATCAAACACTCGATAGCCTTTATTATGGCTAGCATAACCCAAAAAATACACATTTTGTGCCTATGATCAAATTTGTCCTTAGAAGGACCAAGTGCAGTTACATGACAAAGACATCTAGCTACTTTTAAGTGATCATATGTTGGTGTGCTTAAGCAACATTTCATAAGAAGCCTTCCACTTCAACTTGGATGTGAGCATCCTATTTATGAAATAAGTACCAATAAATATGCATTCTCCCTAAAGAAACTTTGGTAACTGAATGTGAAACATTAATGCCTTGGCTATATCTAAAATGTGTCAATGCTTCCTTTTAACCTTGCCATTTTTTTGAGGCGTATAAGGGATTGTTCTTTGATGAACAATACCAAGGCTACTAAAGAGAGTTTGACATGCATGAGAAAGAAACTCTTTTGCATTATCTGATCTAATTGCTTTAGGAAAAGTAGAGAATTGATTTTTGATAAGTTTGAAGAATGATTTAAGAATAGATACAACTTAAGACTTATAGTGTATCAAACATGTCATTTACAACAAGTAAAATCATCCAACAATGTAACAAAGCATCTCTCACTAGTTATTGATGGAATAGAGTAAGGACCCCATATGTCTATATGAAGCAATTGGAAAGGAAAAGAAGTCTGATAACATTTTTATTAAAAGGAAGTCTATGGAACTTGGCAAGATTACAAGCAGTACGAATAAAAGATTGTGAGTTCAAATGTTTACATAAAAGCAAATGTTGGCAATTTAGACAAAGAAATATGCCTATGACGTAAATGAAATAAATGTATACTATCATCAGAAACTTGAGACACTGAAGGACAAAGGCTACCATCAGTTGCAATTGATAAAAGGTTGCACAAGGCATTTGATTCCAAAATGTAGAGGCCATTTACAACCTTTGCTAAAGCAACTATAACATTATTTTGGTCTTAAAACATGAAACTAGAATGATTAACTCTTGTAATTAGGTTATTCTCATTAATCACACGATGAATAGCCAACAAATTATGAGATAACTCAGGTAAGTACAAGACATTGGCAAGGGTTAAAGAGGGACTCCTGTGAATGGATCCAATCAATTGAACATACTTGAAAGTATTATTAGGTAATTTAACTGAAATGGTTTGAGATAACTGTTGTAAATCATGAAAGAGGGTGCATAATGGACTAATATGATCACTAGCATGTGAATCAACTATCCATGAACTAAAATTACTATTAATAGCACTAAAATAAGAATGAGTGATGGGATTACTAGCATAGTTGACCACGTTATTCACAACAATGGCATCTCATGTCCTTGAGTTTGTGTCTTCATTAATTTGAGCACTTCACTACACACAACTTGCACCATCATAGGATTCGCACCAGTATTCGAAGTGGCTACAACACTATCCTTGGAAACATTACAGTGCTCTAAAGGAGTGACACTAATAAAATCAGCTTTCTCTGTCATGCAATGTGATGATGATTTATCTCCTTTCTAAGACCTTTTTCCCTCATACCATTAAGGATATCCAATTAATTGAAAATATGATTAAACTATATGATTATTAGCTTTGCAATGTTTATACATTATTTTCCCTTTATTTTTCCTTTTGTCCACCGTACTTCCTCTTAAACCTAAGGTTCTATTAACATTAAATGCAGCACCATCTACAGAACTATAAGCAAATGTAATCTCCTTTTGTTTTTCAACTTGTTGCACAATATAATATGCTTTGTGTACAGATGGCAATGAGTCCATTGACAGTATATGGCTTTAAACAGATTCATAGTTTTCATCTAATCTCATTAATTAATTGGATTAACTTAATGTGTGAATCAAAATTAGAAATCCTTTCCTCAAGTTTACAAGTGCAATACTCTAACCTACCACATTCATAAGTTGGATAGGATATTAAAGCACTTAATTCATCCCAACACCGTTTAAGTTTATTGTAATAAGCTCCCATAGAATGATTAGATTACTCGAGATTGCAAATTTTCTGTTGCAATTGGCATATAAGTGGACTACATCCTCTTCCATATTGCTCATTCAATTCGTTCTAAAGCTTTACTATGGATTGTGTGTATAGGAAGTTTTGAGAAAAATCACTAACCATCGAATTAAGGATCTAGCTTCTTACCATATAATTGCATTGTATCCACTTAACATGATTTGTTGAATTTTCATTAGGTTTATCCATACTTCCTTCAATGAAAACTAATTTTAATTTGGCATAAACCAATCTTAATTGATCAACTATAAGAATTAAAATTCAATCCATTGAATGTAATGTTCCCTATAGACATATTAGGATTGTCTGATCCTGAAATATACATTGGATTGGATATAGATTGATATTGTTGATTACTCATATTGCAGCAGTATAGAATTAATCGAACAGTAGTAGTCAAATGACTATCAAAGATAAAGCTAAGATTTCAAGTCGAATGAGAATGGAAAACAAAGGATCAACATACCATGGACACTCTAATACCAT
Organism: Lumnitzera littorea; assembly: GCA_024138015.1. Lineage (NCBI taxonomy): Eukaryota > Viridiplantae > Streptophyta > Magnoliopsida > Myrtales > Combretaceae > Lumnitzera > Lumnitzera littorea. The sequence continues at coordinate 98,553,938 of JAMXBB010000005.1, read as the reverse complement.
GTAGAATCACCATGGAAGCTCAAGAAATTGTTAGGAAGAAAAACTGTCTACTAAGAAATGAAGTGGCTAATGTTCATTTGCAAAGTCTAGAGTATTTATACTAGCTACTACCTAACTATTAAGTAATTAACTAAAACAACAAAATAACTAACCCATGTCTAGCTCAGCCCATTTTATCCTATGAGTATGCCAAGTAATATATACAACACTATCTCAACAAATATTAATAACTCAAAATTGATAATCAAATTAAATTTAATTAAATAACAAAGTTGGATGAGAGGTCCTATGTGATGAATTTTCACTGCAAACTCATGTAGATTGCCCATGTGATATGTGGTGTGGAGCTTAATCTGCAATTAAAATAATTGTCTACTGGTTATGGGACAACGCTTAACCGGTAATTAGTTATTGGTTAAACCTTTAACCAATGAACTTTGGCATTAATCGGGTTTTAATTTGCTAGTTAATGAAAGCAATTTTATAGTGTAGAAAAATTGTAAATGGCAAAAGGAATCAAATAGGAAAGATAGTAACAAAAGTTTTTTTTTTCCTCTTTTCGATAAGTGCAAATACTATTATTAGACCAAAAGCAAAAGTCTTACACATTAGGGGAAGGACATCCCTTCCAAAACTATTACCTAAAGGCATCCCAACATAGAAGTCAAAAACAAAGTTTCGGGAACCAAAGTTCAATAAAAAGAGTAGAAAAAAGTCAACAAAAAATAATCAGTCTTCTTTTCCAGGGCTTCTTTTGCAAGTCTATCAGCTATAGCATTCATCCTCTTATCGACCTTATGGACTTCAACATAAGCAAAAAAAGTTAGAAGACGAGCAAGGGTAGGATGAAAAACATCTAAATTCACATAAGGATTTTATAGCCAAAGGAAAAAAGTCTTGTTTTGGAAAGTCTCCTCATCAAGCGAGTACCCTATGACTTCTTCATTCCACCCGTGCTGTTTACTCTATACTTGACACATAAGCATTTAACTACTTTGTTTTGCAAGAGGCCATACAACCAGCAATTCACAAATGCTCTCTCATCCTAGATATCATATGAAAATTTGGTGTTTTCCCATTTTTAACCTTCATATGCACATGTTCCTCTAACCTGTTGGTTAGTTTACAAACTTTTTTCTATAGATAAGAACCTGATTTCAATCTTCTCTCGAGCTTGTTCAATTTGTACTTCTGTTTGAAGAGTTTTGTCCATAAGAGTTTCTTTTTCTTTAGATGCCATGCTATCTTCAAGAAATTTGCTTCATCTCTTTTATGAAAATCCATCATTTCGTATCCCCTTTGTTCTTTAGCTAATTTCAATTTTGGCCAACTAACTTAACAAAATTTTCTCCCATTCTCTACTAATCCCCAAAGGAAATTACAATGGATTCTTTCTACTTTATTGGTAAAATTCTTTAGCAAAGGAACCATATGAGAATAGTAATTAACTATACTCTCCATAGACATTGAGATGAGCAGTTTTCTCCCAGCCATACTAAGCAAATTGGCTTTCCATCCTAATAGTTTCACTCTCAACTTATCAAGAATAAAATTTAGGTTAGAAGACTTAAGCTTCCCATCTTCTTTCATTGGAATATCGAGATACTTGCCAAGGTTTGCATTTAAGTGAATTTTGAAGATATCTGCAATGTTTTGCTTAACTGATCCTTTTAAGGTGTGCCAGAAGATGATACATGATTTCTCATAATTGACACGTTATCCCGACAACTTGTAGAAGAAATCCATAGTTTCTTTCATTTGACTAGCATCTTCTATCAAGGCTTCCCCTATGAGCAATAGATCATCCCTAAAGGATAGTGAGATAGGTTTAAATTTGTGCCCTGCATCCTTAAAGGTTTTCAGTTGCCATTCGCTACTTTGAGATGAATCATTTTACTTAGCATTTCTATAGCTAAGATAAACAAGTATGAGGATAAGGGGTCTCCTTGTCTCAAACCTCTACTTGCTAGGGAAGACTCTGCCATTGCCCTATTGAACAAGATTTGGAGATGAGATGTACTCAAGCATGACCTTATAAGTTTCAACTAGCTGTTAGGAAAACTTAGACTTTGGAGGGTATAATGAATGAATCCCTTCTCCATTTTATCATACGCCTTCTCTAAGTCCAATTTTACAACCATGAATCTTCTTTTTCATTCCTCTTCCCCAACAAATGGAGGACCTCATTGAAAACCAAAAAATTATCTTGTGTTGCTTAGCTAAGTATAAAGCTTTCTTATTCAAAACTTATAAGGGTGTCTAGCATTGGTCGAAGCCGATTCACCAAGCATTTAGTCACCACTTTATAAAAGCGATACATAAGCTAATAGGTCTAAAATCCTTAACCTTATTCACCCTAAGGAGTTTAAGGATTATGACAATGAGCGTCCTATTTAATTCCTCTGGCACTTCTCCCTTAAACAAAACGTCCTTCACTACATCAAAAATGGTGCCCCCAATCGTACCCTAGTAAGATTTATAGAATTCTTCATGTAGGCCATCAACCCTTGATGACTTGTGATTACTAATATACCAAAGCCCTTTCTTTATCTCTTCATTTGTCTAAGCTTTCTCCAAGTTATCAAGATCCTCCTTAGAAAGTTCTCTTTGACCACTTCTTCGCCCATATGGCTATAAGTAAATAGCTATTCTTTTAGTGGTAAACAAACCTCTATAGTAACTAACCAGTAGATTTTCCATATCGTTTTCCTTATTCCAACTGAGTCAAAAAGGCCACAAATATGGGCTTTGGACCTTCGTGTTATAACACTTATATGGAAGAACTTAGTGTTTCTTTGACCATTAATGATCCACTTTGAACGTACTTTTGCTACCCAAAGTAGCTCCTTTTATTTCTCAATCAATCTTAGTTTATCCTGCAGTTGTCTCTCTCTCAAAAAGAAATGTTAGTTCTAAGATTGTCAAACTTGCGATTCTACTTAGAAACACTAAAGGGACAATAGAATCGGAATATGAAATTAAAATGTAAAAACGTAAGTTTCTACAACCTATGTAAAATAATATTAGAAAATTGTGGATATGCTCAAAGTAATTATTTAAAACTTAAAATACATGATGAAAGAAATGAACAAGTTAAGTTCTTTTTTCATAAAAAAATTCTTAATAATATATAATTTAATATATACAGAAGAAGAACAAACAAAATCGAAACTAAACTTTTTCTATTATTTTTCTTTAAAAAAACAATGAATTTAAGAGAACCAAACATTCCAATTTATTTTAAATTATTAATGATATAAACTTAAGTATATAGTTTTCATTGCAATCTTCGCTATTAAAGTTGAAACTTGGATGAAGGTTATAAACATAAAATATGGAAGTAAGAGGGAAAGAAAAAAGAAAAACCTTAAAATCTAATAAAGAAGATGGTGTAATGCTGTAATAGTTGATGGCTTGTAAAAGCTTAATTATATCTTCTCATTTTTTAGCCTATTCAACTCAAATATATAGAATTAATAAACTCAGTAAAAAACATAAGTTTTTATACAAAAATGATTTTATACACAAGTTAAATCAAAAGAGCCTTCTAAAATCCTAAACTTGTAAAGTTATATAAGTAGAATCGTGATTTTGATAACTATGGTTGATTCGGGTAGTTAAACAATGCCTTATTTACTTTGTGCAAAAGCCTTAAGACAGATTTCCTTCTTGTAGGTAGTAAGCTAAAGATCTCCTTGTTCTAAGCTTGCATCTTGTCTATAAACTCTTGAAGGTCTTTCAAGGTGTTAAAACTTAGCTAAACCCAGTTATTTACTATAAAGTCATGAAAGGATGGATGGGTTAGTCACAAGGGTTGAAAATGGAAAGGTCTAAGAGGTTTTAGGCCTCTGCAAGTACTTAGCTAAGTATTTATCAGGATAGGTAGATGGTCAAATTGATGTGAGGCTAAGTGGAAAAGCTTAGCCTCGCTAAAAAGAAATCTCCACTCAAAATTTCTCTAAGCTCGGTCAAGACGAGTTTGAATGAGCTCACTAATATTCTTGGATCTTTTAGATCACGTAAATTTAGGCCCAACAAATCCAAGATTAGCCATCCCACACATGTTCATACATTATTGATAGGCTAGGACTCTTGATTTGTTGAGTTATGCTCTACCCCATTTTTCCTCTCTTGAGAGGATTTCATTAAAATTTCCTTAAAAAAGCTAAGGTCCATTTAGCTTACTAACCCAGTCACATAATTCATTCCATAAAATACATCTAGTTCCCTAGGTTAAATAAGCATAGATTATTGAAAGAAACCAAGACATATTAGTTTCACCAACCTGTATTTCCATAAGGATTTGTTGTAGGGGAATTAGTAGGACCAGTTTTATACTTTTCCTATACGAAAACCATAAAAATCTTTTTTATTTTTAACTACTGATAAATGTTATCAATATTATGTTCTTCCATGTGCAAAAAATATAAAAAAACTTAGACTCAATAATATAAAAGAATGTTGATAATATATATTGGTAATTAAAATCAAAACCATAATAAATTTTCTAATAAGAATGTCTTTATTATGATAATAAATACTAGTCAAATAGAAAGTGCAATTAATTATTGAAATAATAACAATGTTGAGCAATTAAAATAATGGATTAATAAGAGAATAGCGATTGTATATGTAGGTGTGACAGAAAATAATAACTATATTATTGGATATATTTTTTAAGTAATTGGCAGCTCTTGAGAAGTGTGAGGGATTTAAATTCTTTTGGAAACTATGGTGCTAATATTTGTAATGATTAAAACTATAAAACATTAAATAGTTAGTTGTAGATAATTAAAAAAAGACTTTTTTTTAAAAAATATAATAGATGGGATCATTACTTTATTAAAAACATAGAGTACAACATAAAACCCTATCAATTGGTAAAATTTTTATAAAGCTCAGTTCCACTTGCAGCCGGGATTTAATCGAGAGAAAATGCAAAAATTTGTCGCAAACTAAGAAGTTTGTTGTCGTTAGGGAAATGAAGTTCTAAAGTAGCGTTATGGTTTGGGGAAGACAATGATTAACACTAAAATTTTAGTAAGACCAGCAAAAATAATAATAAAACTCAATAACAAGAAGTATAATACGGCTATTCCTATATTTGGATATTCTAAATGAAATCCGGATTGGATCGTTTGAAACGTGGAAGATAGATACATACTACAAAAACACCTTCAATTAAATTAGTAAAAAGCGAGAAGTAATTCTCAACAATATGGACCATTTCTCTTGCCGTCTGTTAGGGTTTCAGCTGAATGTAAGCAGATCTAGTATGACCTTTTTCTCGATAAATATTGAATATAAACGTGAATTTTTTTTGCAACACCTTACTGAACTTTCTCTTCTATTCTAAAACCTGAGAAAAGTTAGATGAGGTCTAATATGATATTCATGGCTGTCATGTTTACTATGTCGCCCTTACAAGCGATGGTGCATATATGATATTCATGGCTATTATGTTCGCTATGTCGTCTTTGCACGCGATGATGCGTAAATGATCTTCATGGCTATTATGTTTACTATGTCGTATTTACATGCAATAATACGCTCCCATCTGAACAATTATGAGGGTGATGAATGTTTTATTATATCAACTTGTATATGCTTTAAGAGTTGCGTTGCCTTTTATCTTACTGGCATTAAGGAATGAGGTCAGCGAGAGGCAAGTATATCGGGTTATCCCAATCTTAATATTATTTATTTATTATTTTTTTTTTTTGTGGCGCTTACATTCTGGTTGGAAGTGCAGGGCTCGTGCTATCCGAAGATCGGATTTATCCTGGTTATAGAACTTTTCTTGAAGCTTCGTATTTGTTACTTTTTGGGTATATGCCAAGATTGGGTATGTAAATCTTTTATTTGTCTATCGTTAAGACTGCATTGCATTTATTTTTGTTCCAAATATTGAATATGAAATAATATGAATATTAATTTTCTAAATTCCAAAGGAAATGATTAGATTCGATTTTTTTTTTCTGTTGTAATGTGTATAGTGAATCGTTGAATGTGAAAAATTACAGATGTTCTCTTTTGGATTGTAATTGTCATGGATGGTTGTGCTACGATGTTGAAGTAAGTGCATATTACAATAATTAAACCGGCGGAGGTGAATTCCGATGGAAAACTCGTTGAGCTCTTAGATTTGGCAAACCCAAATACAAAAGTCATTTATATTATGAATATAATGGTATAAAACATTAGTTCTACGTGGACAAGTCTAGACAATAATGGTCTATTTTAATTAATATTTTGTTTCAACTACAGGATGATCCCTATTTATCCTTTGTAATATATATATATATATATATATATATATATATATATATATTGTGATATGCAACAAAAAATGATTTGTAGAACACTTTTGTGTCGAGGGAAAATGCCTTTGGCTCGGAAGACAATGAAACAAAATTCTTGGAGTTCATAAATGAGTATAGAAATTCCAAACTTTTAGGATTAAATTTGTTAGCGATAAGCAATTCCGCATGGTTTAATCCATTTCACCAATTATTTATTTATTTTAAATAAGCATGTTCGCGTATATAGTTTTATGAGAAAGCCAATCAATTAGCAAATATTTTAGCAAAGAAGGAAAAGGATAATATTGCAAGGCTTTTTTTTTTTTTTTTACATTGTTAAGGGCCTCAGGCTACATTTTATTGGCAAACGGTTACAAATAAAGCTGGATACGTTTTCTTTCCCCTTGCTATAAATTTCAAGGTGACACCTAAAGGACCACAACAATTGAATATTTACACCAAACCCCAAATTTATCAATTTCCCATCAAGTCGTACGCAAATAAAAATCTTAGCCCTCACTAGAAAACAGCATGGAGGGCCTTCGGAATTTGGATATTATATTTACCATTTATAGAAGCAACTTTCTATAATTTGACTTTTTTGCGAATCGGTTTATGCCAGTAGATCATACATCTATGACATATATAAAAAAAGAAATATATATTGGATGCACGTAAGTAAAAGATGAAATATTTAGAGACCATATGTATTGGCCCTCAAACATTTTAAACGTGGTATTACTCTATGCTATCGATCGTATTCATAATTTTAGTTCTATGAAATAGCCGCAGATCTCGATCGCAACATTGTTTATATTTAACTGAAATTAGCTCCAATCCTCCAAATAAATGATTGTCATAAAGTCATACAAACACTTGATTCATTATCAAAGAAAACAATAATAATGAGTTTATTATTGTAAATCTCTTATCATTTTCTTCCTAAAAATTAGATGAAATCATATAAGAAGAAGCACTTTCGTTTGTGAGAAAAGCAGAGTTAATCCCTCTTAAAAAGATATTTAACTTACCACCCCAAGCTAAAAGCATGGAGATTGTATATATAATTCCATAATTATATCTTTCATTCCTTCATCTATGTAATTTCATTACTAAAAATAATTAAAACTTTAAGTTAATATCAAGTTCATATACATTAACTTAAAGTTAGCCAATTATCGACTTCAGTAGATCGAGGATTTGCTAGGTTTGCATATTATGTAAAAGACATCAAAAAGTATGAAAAAGAAAAAAAAAATCCCAAATACTTGAATAGTTCAACATTTTGTGTTAAGAATGATGCACGTGTTTTTCCCACATTTCTTCAAGTAAGACTAATTAGATTAATTGCATTGGGAGGCGAATTTCAATGGAAAACTCGTTGGGCTCTTAAATATGGGAGACCTAAATAAGTGGTTGATTCTATAAATATATGTAATAGTGCAAAATATCCCGTCCACATCACTGATCTAGACAAGACTGATCTCTCTGTACTAAACTATTGGAACATATGTATTTGTCCTTTATAATTTTGATATAGTTGCATGATAAGCAAACAAAATATGATCTGTAGAATATATAATGGTTTGGATAGAATTTTCGTGTCGATGGGAAATGACTTCGATTCGTCTTAGAAGACATTAAAGCAAAATTATTGGAGCACATACGTAGGAATAGAAATTTCAAACCTTTAGCAATTACTTTACTAATAATAGATAATTCTAGATGATTAAGTCTATTTTTCCGGTTATTTATTCATTCATTTATTATTTTTATTATTGTTATTATTATTATTATTATTTTAAGAGAACATATTTTATATATAACTTTACAAGAATACATGACACTTACACAATGTAGCTATTCCTCTTCCTTTGGGAAAGGCAATCAAGTGGCAAATACTCTACCAAAATGTATAAATTGCTATTTATATTTTGAAAAGATCAATTTGCTTCATAATTAAAGTTTTTATAACTATTTTTGTTACCTAAACTAACTCTATTAAGTTCATTTACTAACATAGATATGGAGATGGATAAGGAATTGAATTATGACGACATGTGAGCTAATTGACTCATTTTTTGACATGTGAGTTGATTGACCCATTTTTTGAAGTGGATCATTACTCACTTCGCTTAAGTGGTTGTTTCGACCACCATAAGGTTAGAGTGTAATCGGTGCCCACCTGGTGAGGGGTTAGGGGTTGCATAACCCCTTATAGGTGGCCACCAACTATCCTCTAACCTTGGGATGATTAAAATTTAAATTGTTTTTTCATTTTTATATCCACTTCAGCAAATAGAATTAACAAGGTTAATTCAACTAGCAAAAATGAGAATGAAAACTTCAATTATGTAATAAATTGATTTTTTTTATAAAAATGTAATAAATTACACATTTTAACAAACTCTGAACACTATTTAGGATATTAACCCTTTTTTACACTTTGTTTAGGAGGTGATAATTTATCTTATAAATGATTACAAAAAGCTAGATGCATAGCGTTTTTCTTTTCCCCTTCATTTTAAATTTGAGGTAACATCTAAACAATCATAATAATTGAATCTTTACTTGCTAAATTGAAAAGATAACTATTTCTTTGGATAAGGTTTGTGCGATTCATAAGGCTTACATTTGCATCAATATTCCAAAAGAAATTTGGATTGTATCTTGACATACCAATTGACTCCCATTAAAAGAAGTCACCTCACTCTACCTCAACCTCCAAAAGCCTATATGTTTAGCATTTTTATGGCTTAATAGAAATCAAATTTTGTTTCAACTTAAGCCAATAGATATGGAGTTCGATGATATTATTCGAAAATTAGCCCATGAACATTGGGCTACACTCAAAAGAGAGAAGTAACTATATTAGATTGAAACATAGAACTTATCTTGGATCCCTCCATAACAAACATGGATAAAACTAAATAGCAAATATAGATGGTACGATTAATAACCTTACTGGTCAAGCAATAGTAGGGGGTGATCTAAGAGACCACGAAGGTCAATGGATCCTAAAGTTCTCATATAAATTAGGGCAAAATGATATAGTTGTTGTAGGATTATGGGCAATATATTGGGAAATAATTAATTGTTTATAAAAGGGTTTTATAAATGTAGAGATAGAATCAAATTCTCGAATAGTTGTGTAATTTCTTTCATCAAATTCATTTGTTAAAACAAATTATAAACATGTTTAAACTATGCAAGAGAGGAATTTGGTAGCTATGCAATTGGAAGGTTAAAGCAATACCTCGAGAGATTAATCACCTTACCATTTGGATTGCTGGATAGGTTATGCAACATCTGCAAGATTTTGTAGCATTTGATGATTCTCATCCCGATCCTCTTCTTTGTTGAGTACTGATATAGTTGGATATGGTTTTGCAAAGAAGACCAAGACTCCTATGGTTGATGCTCGATCAAGGTACTTTTGATTAGCAAACCTAATTGTTAGGGTTGCCTTTTGTTTTTGTACATATGTGTTAAGTTGATTAGTAATGGAATACAATCCTTTATTTAAAAAAAAAAAAAGTATCAATTGACATATTGAGTCGGAGGTCAAATCGTTGCCCATCACCAGAAAGCATCTAAGAGGCCTTATGGATATTATATGTATCATTTATGAAAGTAGAGTTCTTCTTTTTTAATTTAATTTTTTTCCAATTCTTTTATGCTAGTAGATTATACATTCATGATACGCATACAATATTTATATATATATTAAAGCAAACAAGGTAAAAGGGGAAATGTTTAGCCTTCAAAAATTTAAAGCATGGTATGATGACTCTAGTAATATTTGCAATTTATGTTTGAGATTTGCTGCTGATCTTGACTGAAGAATTGGGTAAACTCTTTAAAATACTCGACCATTACAAATCCAAAGGCCTAGTCGCACAAAATAGCACTGCTCAGGATTCACAACATGGCGTAAAACTGAAATCAGCTTCAACACTTCAAGCAAATGTATCATCTCCTTGTTATCTATAAAAAAAGTTCTAAGATATGAATGTGATTAAATTCTATCAACACCGCCTTCTTTATCAATAATAATAATAATAGCATATTAATATAAAACACTTATCATTTCCTTCCCATAAAATTGGATAAAATCTTATAAAAAAAGAAGTTATTTCTTTTGTAAGAAAAGTAGATTTACTCTCTTTTGAAAAGGGCTTTAATAACCATTTAAAACAGGATTGTATAGAGATATATAGATATATATATGTATTCCAGTCATCTATGCAATTTCATTTTTAAAAATACTCGAATGTTTATGCCAATCACTAAGTCCATGTGCTTGACCCAAACAAATAGTAAGTTCATATGCAAAACAACTAGTCAATTAATGAGTCTGTGTGATTTGGTCATGTTTTTCCCCCTTTTTTGATTTTCTTTTGGTGGTTGGGAGTGGCTGTACACTGTTAGTGGCTTACTTTCTAGAGGGTAGCCTTTGCAGCTACCTTAAGGTAGGGAGTGGCTGATAACCACTTGAGAGAGAAGGTTGACAGGAGGCTAGAAATATGTATATGAGTGTGTATATGTTAACTTTCTCTATTTTTTTTTTAATTTTTCCATAATTTATTTTTCTTTTCATAATTTTAAAAATTTTAAATATTAATATTAATTATTAATTGAAATTTATTACCAAGATGAGTTAGACTCCGCTTTGTGGCAAAGCTAACAGAAAAATTAATAGTGTTAACAAAAGTCTAGCTTTGTAAATGTTGAGGATGAAAATGTATAAAATAAAAAGTCTAGGATTGAAATACAAAAAATGTGAAAACATTAAGGATCGAATATATACTTTTTCTTAATATTTATTGCAAAACTCAATATTCATTTTTTTTTAAATTTTGAGTCTTTAACATTTTTTTTAATTCTATTTGAGTTTTTAACGTTTTTCAACTTTTACAAATGAAAATTTTTGTTAACTAGGTCAAAATTTCCGTCCATCATTGACATGTGTCATTTTTTGATTGGTGTAATTAATTAATTTTATAAAATATTATAATTATATATTTATTTAAAGAATTTAGGTAAATATAAAAGAAATTAAAAAAATAATGAAAATGAATAAAAATAATCTACCCGCCTAAGAGTACAAAAACAACTATATGACACAATCCACCACTCTAAATAGATTGTATGACCTATGGCTGTAGATAGTCATCCACTATCCTGGGCCCCTTACTATAGCAATTTCAGATATGACTAGTAAATTTGGATACTATAAAACACAATTATAAATGGGTTTGTATATGAAAAAAATCGATATAAGACATATAGATTAAACCTGTTTAAACACTATAAAAAAATTCATATTGGGGCTTGGGTTTAACTTGCAAACCTATTTATAATCCCATTTATCAAATAGATTCCATAAACATATCACGGGCTTAACCTATTTAATATTAAAATAAGCAATATTTTGAAGATTATAAGGGTATTATTTTCTCTTTTTCATGAAAATGTGAAGAAAGATAGTATAAGTCCAAATTTTTATATTTGTAGCAATAAGTAAAGAGCTCAGAGTTTTATTAATGATGAATCGATGGATGATTTATAAGTAATTTTATGTTTTATATGTATGTATACTCAATTTAAAGTTATTTCATTTATTATATATGATACTTATAATCTTTACTTAACTAGGAATTTCAATCCTTTAAATGCATCCAAATACTTATAGATGAAAATAAATTTAAATTGGAATTACATTTATATGAGGAGTGGCATATGATGATTGAATCGGGTACATATGATGGTTGAATCGGGTACCTTGAGTTTTCTTTGGGTAATGTCATCACTTCATTTCATAAAAACGAAACAACACCAGGTGTAACATCCGGATAACAACCAAACCATAGAAACAGAAAAAGAACAACATTAGCTTGGGGAGACAGCATACTGAGCAACCCCACCACAAGTTCCATTGCCTTTACAACAAACACTATTAGCATAAGCAAAATTCACAATATCAACTGGATAATCCACATCAAAATGGAGGTCCTTGTTTGACTCGAGTCTCTCCTTGGCTAAAGCATTAGTCGTTCTCTTCTCCTTGCAGGCAACCTTACAAAAGAAAGCGTCATTAAGGCTCCCTCGAGATCTTTGCAAGCACGCATAGTGTACGAATAGGCATTTAGATCTAGATTTTTCTTTACTGTCCAATCAATATTAACGTTTGAATTAGACTAAAAAATAATGTTTTCCCATCCTTTCTGTTTCGCCATTTTCATGGTTTGAATAATAGCCCAAAGCTCGACCTCTATTGGAGAAGTCCCCACAATCCTCTTCCTAAAGCCTCCTAGAACTTCACCATCATTATTTTTGCAAATTTCTGCAATACTGGCTTTACTCCCATTATTGTTAACAGCAGCATCGCGATAGAATTTCAGCCATCCAATCCTAGGACATTGCCATGAAGTCGGAAAGCTAACTTTGTTGCCAGTGAATTTCTTTCTCCTGCAACAAATCCACTACTCTTTTGCTTCAGCTCTCATAGATTCCACCCAATTAACCATCTCCTGTGCATGTCTGAAAATCTTCCTGTTTCTTTTCTTCGATATTTCTCTCAATCCAAAGAGAATACTGCCCTAGACACTTCTTTATATTTCCAGTTTAATTTCTTTACAAAAACATTTCTTTTAATCCACTTCTTAAACTCATCAACAGAACATGTCCTTGGAAAGTGCTTCTAGCCTAATCTTCTCCAAACACTTCGTATTGCTCTGCACTCTAGGAAAATGTGTTCCATTGTTTCCACCTCTTGTCCGGAGAAAACACAATTCGAATTGATTTCTAATCCTCTCTTTTTTAAGTTAATTATAGTTGGAAGTCATTTATGAAGAACTCTTGAGACTAAAAACTAGATCCTAAGAGTAGTGAGTACTTTGAGTTATTAGAATACTAATTAATATCAATATCCTTAAGTTACAATAATGGTACTTGATATCTTAAGCATATCCATGGTAGCTTCAAAATCTGCATTTAGTACATGGTCAAAATATTGATCAACACGATAGCTCATTGGAGATAGAAATTGTGTAAACTCTTGTATGTATAAATAACTAGTTTTAGAAAGAATGTTATAAACTAAATTATTCTTATTAATATTTCAACATAATTTAATTTTTATTAATACAATTTTTTTTATACGTAGATTTTTTTATTGTTTCTTTGAGGAAATTGCCACTAATAGTGGTATATAATTAAAACATGGTTCAACTTAATATCAAGATATTATATAGTCAATAATGTTTAGATTTGCTATATTTGATCAAACTTTATTAAACATTTGTTAGTTGTAATTTCATGTAAGTATTAAAACTACCATTTTTATTTATAAATCTATAAGATAGTTATGAATTCATAGGAAAATTGATGATCATTAAATTATATTATTTTTATTTGTAAAATGTTTATTTTTATTTGTAAAATGTATGATTGTTATCTTTCCTATAAATTTATAACTATTTTATAGATTTAGTTATAATATTTTAATTGATAAATCGACTTAACTTAGACATGAAACAAGTTAAGTAAATGAATTGGGCTATATGTTTAGGTTTTTATACATAATTAATAAATGAGCGAGTTACATGTTAAGGTTCTTAAGACACGAACCCACATGGATACTAACATAAAACACAATGGGATTAATACGAATTGCCAAACCCTACCATTAACTATACCACAAAAACTAAAAGAAAAATAACAAGAAAAAAAAAAAACCATTGCTATAATATCATACACAACATGTATAATCTTAGTTGCTATAGTACGAAAAATGACAATTTATGGTAGAAACATATGAGCCTTTTTCTATCAACATAGGATATAGCAATTTATAATGAATATTTTCATAGCGGTGGGCATTGAGCTTTACCTTGACAATTTCACACACTTAACGAGCAATTTCATGTGCTCGTGAGCGAGATGGAATTGGTACATTTGACAGTAATTTAACAACATAAAATTTTAATGGTATTTGAGCCATCGAATCTAATTATCCACTACAAAAGGAACACTAAAAATATTGTCAGTGGTAAATGAGCTTAGTCACACAGCTTAGGTACATATGGGCTTAGGCTTGGGCGATACAGGCATAGGTATGTGAAAAAATCTAAAAGCACGAGCATGCTAAGCCTAGGCATGTTAGGCATGATTATTTCACAAGCTACCTAAGCACAAGCACATGAGCACGAAGGTAGCATTGGGGCCTTTATTTTATTGTAAATGTAATGTATAATTATGTATATTATGTAATTGTTTTGTTTAATAAACATTATTTATTAAATAATAGATTACTTAATAAATAATAATTTTTTAATAAATACAATATTGGCCCCAATGCTACCTTCGTGCTCATGTGCTTGTGCTTAGGTAGCTTGTGAAATAATCATGCCTAACATGCCTAGGCTTAGCATGCTCGTGCTTTTAGATTTTTTCACATACCTATGCCTGTATCGCCCAAGCCTAAGCCCATATGTACCTAAGCTGTGTGNTATGGGCTTAGGCTTGGGCGATACAGGCATAGGTATGTGAAAAAATCTAAAAGCACGAGCATGCTAAGCCTAGGCATGTTAGGCATGATTATTTCACAAGCTACCTAAGCACAAGCACATGAGCACGAAGGTAGCATTGGGGCCTTTATTTTATTGTAAATGTAATGTATAATTATGTATATTATGTAATTGTTTTGTTTAATAAACATTATTTATTAAATAATAGATTACTTAATAAATAATAATTTTTTAATAAGTACATTATTTAATAAATTATGTAAATTATTTACTAAATAAAAATAAATTATTAAAAAATTACTTAATTAGCAAATGTAATATAATTTACGAGTTATAATTCATTTTTTGATAAATTATTTAACAAATATATTCAAATTTTAATTAACAAATGTATTTTCGGTTTTTAATTTTTGTTATATTTAAATGGTTCAATATCATTACAATTTTTTTTTAGTAAGATAATCCATTTGTAAGGAAGGTAAATTAGGGGAGGGCATTAACCGACATTGTCATTAACAAATTCCCATAGGATCAAACAAAGTCCAATAGAAAGATAAGTCAATCATAATTATCTTCATCATCTTCACCATCATCTTTATCCCCCATCATTACGTAACAAGATGCTCGAGATAAAATTTGAGTTGCTTAACTTCGTATTATTATCATTACTTGGAACCCAAGATTACGGATGATCACCTTGATTTCAATCTTGAGCATTAGTCTAATCCTTCAAGCACATGTAGGCTTCGATGCTCTTTGAATTGAGTGAAAGGGGATGGGGGTTAAGGATTTGTCCACTTAAACTAAAAGCTGACTCGAAAGAAACCATTGAAGCCAAAGGTGATTGAATATCCTAAACTACCGAGGAAGGGACTGACATCATGTGTGCCTTATTGGACCACCAAGTGAGAACATCAAAGTCATCCTCCTCCGTATCAACCCATTGTTGTACCTCATACATCAATAGCTCACTAAATTCATTACCAACATCAAAGGTGCTCCTCACATCTTTGCTACTTTTGGCAATCTATTTACTTTGTTTGGAGTACATAGTGGGTGCATGACTACTAGGCTACATTGGTTAGGATGAATGTTGTAACTTTTGCCTACGAAAAATTTACAAAGTTTTAAGCATATTCTGTGCTTCGACATCAAGCACAATTGCTTGGTAATCATCATTTTTAATCTTAATACTTCGGTAGAACTCTCAGAGGAGATCAAGGGTAATGGAAAACTTAAATCATGGATTTAACATTGTTGCCACATAAGAAAGGAAAGGAAATTGGCCAAAGTAATTCTTAAGTTTTTAAACCATACTTCTTATTATAGATTGGAGGACAAAAACACTTCGATGTTTCACCAACACATCCAATATGTTCACTAAGTAGGGGAGAACGAGATTGCTTTTAAGATAGTATAAGCTGGACAGCTTCTTGATCACCATTAAGAAAACCTTCAAGATTGCCTTTATTTTTTTGCATAACTATGAATCCTTCCCTATCATCTAATTGAGGGTGATATAAGGATTGTGTCACACCTTGAAAAGGTGGAATCGTAAGAGCTCCGCCATATGAATCATCTTAAGATAAAAATAAACCTTAAAACTACTATCATAAACCTAGTTCATGCTTGTGACAATTTTGATGTATTACTGGATACCGAATTTAATGAAAGTTAATTTCTTGTTTGTCCAAAAAAAAAAAAAAAAACCAATGTAGACAATCTAAACAAACAAAGTACATAGAATAATCACAACATGGAGCTTAGAAAGGTAATATTTTGACACATGCACTGCACACACATAAACATCTACATTACAACTATAATCCAAAAACATACCAAAACCTCTAAGTGCTTTAAACTATTCTAAAATACTACGAAGTATTAATCCCATTTACTTGATACTGACTTAATGGTTCATTCTCATGGTGACAAAGTCGTTGTAGCTTGAAGCCCTATATATAAAATGACAAAACTCTTAAGATTTATAAGCTTACCAAAAAAAAAAAAAAAAAAACATTATCAAATCTAATCTATTTTAGTTTACCCTATTCTTACTTGATTGTAATAATTATTGGTCATAATAATATTTATTATATCATAAGTTATCGAATTCTACCATTGTTGAACATAATATCGTTAGATATTATAAAACTATATCTTACATAGTCATTAAAAAAGGAATACATCCTTCATATTAAAGTCCTAGATAATGCGGTTGACCCTTGCATTCAATTAACATTATTATTCAATATATAGTACACTTTTTTTTTAATGTGTACCTATGTAGAGCAACAACATAATTACAAGTAATATTTATATGACAATATATATATATATATATATATACATCCTTGTAAAGTTGTAACACTTATTATATATAATAACTTGTACATATTATGCATATTTAGCATTTGTACAAGATTAAGATATGTTGTATCTATCGATGCTAGTGTCGAAAATGGGTCTACATGTGTGCATATATATTTAAATGCTTATATATATGTTTAAAATTACTCCACATATGGCATAAACATTGTAAATCCATCTTACTCAGTGGAAGATATTTATAGAGTTTGTGTTTGTTATAAATTAATTTAGTAAGATAGATTATCTAAATCATATTGTTACTTAACTATCCACACACTTATAAATGCTTGTAATCGGTTTAGCAGCTAAGATAAATGATAAGTCTAGTTGTTTCCTTCCAATTTTGCCTCAATTATTCTTTTTAGTTCAATTTGCATGATGCAAATAAGTATCTAATTTATAGCTTTTATTAGTGTAATTATGTTGCTTTGAAACTCCTATAGCCTCTACCTCTAAGACTAGGAAGCATTTACTTGAGTTACGTTTTAAATTATAACAGTTATGATAATTTAAGGGTATGCGGCTATATTAATTAATTAGGAAAGAGTACAAAAGCAAAAGAAAATAAAGACGAGGAACAAGACTTACGTGCTTCATTCACTGGACAATGCACATAGGCTCTTCCCTTCCTTCTCTCTCTCTCTAGAATTTTCATCGCTACAAATGGAAATGGCTCCCATAACCATGCATATATTTATATATATTAATAAACATTCTAGTATATATATATATATATGTGTGTGTATATGTCGGTAGTTATACATAATAAAGTGTATATGTATATATAATATAGATATAGACATATATAAATATTGTATTGATAAGATATTATATAATTATTTTCAATAAATATATATATATATATATATATATTCCTTATTACAATGATGTGAGTAGTTAGATTATACACTCGAATAGAATATATTTATTTCATGGTTCCTTAAGATAACAAACAATAACAGTATATTTAACCATTTAATTACATTTTATTTTATCAGTCCATTTTCAAAATCCAATAATTTACCAAGTCACTTTGATTCATTTTTAAGACTTGTCATAAACTTTGAGCTATAATAAGAATTTTTGCGAATGCCCTATATTTAGGTACTAATACCTTAAATGCTAATTTGCGGAGGTTACTTTCTTTCTTTCTTTACTATTTTTTTTATCATTTATAAATTCTACATTTGAAGGATACCTATTCATGTTTTAAATAAATCCTGTAATACATTTATACACACATATATATTATAGGTATATATAATTTATCTAATATTTGAAGTTAGCTCCTATATTTCTCAATGATATATTTACTTATTAAAATTAATGATGACATATGGTACATTTTTAGCTTCCCATGCCATTGATATGTTTCGTCGACCTAATCTCATTTTTTATAAGTAGGCGTTGATGTGACGAGATTAGATCGTAATAACCTAGACTTGTTATAAAACCTTAGTTAATTATTATTATATATATTACTTCTTATGCCTATCTTAATGGGGACTAGTAATGTTTTAAATATCCTCATACGTTTTGCTACAATAACCCTTAGTATTATAATAGTCTTATTATTTGTGTTTTTATTTATTGTTTTTTCATTTGTTTAAGAATGTAACTACGACAAGGCTTAATTTATCTTGATAATATAAGTATAGGTATGCATACCACTTTTACGGATGTTGGGGTTTATTTATGGGGATATATTTTTCATGTATCGAATATATTTACAAATTATATATATACTTCTTAAATATTATTTCATATAATCTTATTTTCTTTCTTACTCAAATAATTTTATCTTTTATGTCTCATTGTATTCCTAAACTAACTTATAACAATGTAATAGTCTAAGATATAACCATATTTTCAAAATCTAAACCTCAAAATTACCTCAACTAATGTCTATAGCTTGTTATAAGAATTTTGAGCTTATACAAAAAGTTCTTACGATGGACCTAATAATAATTTTTTTAAGATACTTTTTCTTTATGTAATTATTGAATTGTAGGTTCTTACATTACAACCCAACCCCCCTTCCTCTTTCTTATAATAGTTTTGTTCTCAAAACTTTTATATCCTAATTTTAATTTTTTTAATGAGTTTATTGCTACTTGTTACTCTCCATGTTCTCTTATCACATCTACTCTTAACTTCCTCTATTGTCTTTTGAGCCCTCAAATCCATTCTTTACTTAACCTTCTGCACTAACCACTAAAGCCTCTAAATTATCATTAGCAAATCACCCTATGTTTAATTCTATTAACCGTTATCTCCTATTTCAATTTTGCCATTATTGATGTTGACATCGCAAAATGTTTTTCATCAATATTTTTGACCATCAAGGTGACAGTTTGCGTGTTACATGTTCTTTTTTTCTTTCTTCTTCTATTTTTTTTTTTTTAACTCAATTGTCTCTTGCTTGATGGCTTTTTTTTTTCTTATAAATACCATAGGTGTTGTTAATGCACCTCTATTATTTCTTGTTAATATCACTATACCAAATATTTATAGTTATGTCAAGATAGTTATAAGTTTGGAGTTTTAGAACTTAATTCTCTCATGCAGTTCAAAATCATCGATTACCAACGTTCCTATTAGAGGATTGTATGATCATTGTAGTATCACCCCTTTACTAATATGGTGGATGTTTTTATAACTAAAGTTCTATCCAAATCAGTTACTCCTTATATTATCTTCAGTCAAGGGTATTAGATGAGGGTAGTATAGGGGTTTATGGTTTTGATAATGTTCAGAGTAAGATGAAATTTTTCTTCTTTTTAATCAAGAACCTATTTACAACATATTATGGAGGTTGAGAAGCCAATACTACATAATTCCTAGTAAAATTCTATGTTTTACAACCTAAATGATATGTTTTCTACTGAAATCTACTAATATGAGTATTCAAGTTAGATGTTGAGTGATATTCTATTTTGGTCAAGTATGTGAATAGTATTTACTATGTTCCCTAGCAATGTCCAATTATTTACTTCATTCTAAGCTTCATAAATCTCATAAACATCAATCCGTCTTAGTGTCACAACTTCTACAGGCCTATGAATAACCTTAGTTGTAGTCCTTCTCTCATTATTCCTACTAAATCATAATTGATATAGTAATAAAATTTGTTCTCCATTCTCTTGAACTATCATTATATTTACATACACACCGCTTAGTTTTGGTTTATAACAAGAGGTACACATTTTCTCTTTCTTCTTCTTCTTCTCTTTTTTTCCCTTCCTTATAGCTATCTTCATTTACTTTACAATAATCTTCTTTAATTCTATTATCATTGTCTTTGGTTTTTAGATTACTAAGTTATATTAACCATATTTCTTTACTTAACATTGAGCTTAGTATTATCCAAGTTAAAGTGTTCAATTCTTTTCCCTCCATGTTATGCTTATATGAACCAAACTTGTTGAGTCAAGTAATGTTCTACCATAACCTCTATAGCCTTGAGATTTTAACCTTACTTAACCTAAGTTCTCTTTTTGTTCAAGCCTCTACAATGTTGTGATAGCACTTATTAAGTCAATTCATCTACAATTCTACTTCCTATTTTATGGACTTATCACCATAGTGAATAAGGTGCATTCTTTCATTTGCCTTCTATGGTATCTTCTATACTACCCTTAGCTAAGTTCCAATTAAGCTCAATAGTAGCATTATTAGCCATTTTTCATGTAATACATCCCTAATTATTTATCTTTTAATTATGCAATCCCTCCTATAGTAGTTGTGTTGTTGTCATAATTATTGATTTGATACTTAATATAGCATAGCATAAGTATCAATGGAAATAAGATTGACAAATCTTGACTCGTCTCCATCTCAAACTCAAATGAGATTGTCATTGACTCAAATCGATTGAGCTTGATTTGATCCCAACAAGAACTGACACAATTCTTGATGAACAAACTTATAAAGACACTAACATCAATTCATTACTTGATAAGATAGGAAATAACATGACATACCCAAATTATCAACAAAGATAGAAGACTTAATAAGATAGGGATTTCTGAATCATAGATTTGCCATTCCCTTCTCGTTTATCCACTATGCTAATGTATATATGAAGGGTTTTTATATGTCTAAGTTATATCCCTTCCTTCATTCATTGACATTTTCTCATAGTAGTGGTTGTTGGTTATCTTTCTTGCCTATTATCAGTTTTCTTATTTTCGTGGTAGGTATGTATTACAAGTGGTAGAGTAAACTATACAATTAATTATAAAGTTTCATCATTAATATTATTGGAATTATCATTATACCTCTGTTGTTCCTTTTGAGCATCATCATATTAGGTGTTTATAGTTATAGCGGACTAGCCATGCATTTGACCCTTCCTAATAGTCCAAGACCATTATTTGCTTACAGCCCTATCAAAATGTCTTGTGATCCTATTAAGGTGATTCGTTAGTTAACATTATAGGAATGCTACTTCTAAAGTAATTTCCAAAGTCAACTTTTCATTATGTTTCATTTAGTAAGAACATTGAATAAATACATTTTGAGCTTATCTTAATATAGTTTGTGGTAAGGATTTACTAGGTTGGGTGTTGAGTTACACGTAGTAGGTTGGTTAAAGAAGGAATTTTTGCATTAGCTCTAAAAGAAGTAGGTGTGATATCCCCCAATTAAGTTTCAATTCATCTCCTATTATATCCATTTTTTGTTCTATAAATATCTTATTTGGTATTGTTATATTTAGTAAAAATAATTTTCTACAATTAGTAAATATGCAATACTTATAGGCATGGTTGTTAAAATTCCAATTTAACTTCTACAATTTTATGATTTTATGAGCCGCTTGCTAGTTAAAACCCATATAAAATCTTTCTTGAGCAAAATCCAATAACATCTAGATTTGAATTTTTAAAATCAGTTGAATCCCGATTCTACTCTCAAATTTACCCATTCTACATGATTGGATAGAAATATGATACTTTGGCTTGATGGGCTTTTAGACTAACCTATTATTTTTGTAACTTAACAAGCCTATTATTCTTAGCCCCTTGTTTATATTTGAACTTACTAAATCACGCTTTTAGTTTTCCCTTCTTCTTTTATTTCAATACCATAAACACGACTTCATGATATTGATTTTGTCGATGACAAAGTATGAATTGGTACTTCAAAAGTCATAAAAGATATGGATATAACTAGTAGTAGTACTAATAAAGATGTTGGTGGTAATGATGATGATAAGGATGATAATGATGATGGTGGTGATGAGAGAGATGGTAGTTTTACTAATGATTTATATTAGTTTTGTACTTCTATTAATGTTTTATAAATTTGCATAATGATTTATCATTTGTGCTTAGTTATTTGTATTAATCTCATATTGTGACTAAGATGTATGATGGATATCCTTATTTTTGCCTTGCATTTTAAGTTTTTTATTAACTATTGCATGCATATTTGCTATCTACAAAAAGAAAATTTATATAGGTTGTAGAATCTTACAATTCTACTATTTGATTTCACCTACGATTCTATTAAACCTCTAGTAGTCTAGATAGAATCTCGATTTTGACAACCATGCTTATAAGCATATAGATTGCTATAGATTGTATTTGGTAAATTATAATAAGTGATACATATTCCCTTCCCATGGCACAACACATAAAAGTTACTATAGTACTCACTACCTTAGCTAATTACACATAAAATTCAATTTTATAAACGTACTTAGTTACATATAAGAGATTTGAAAAGAATATATATAGGATTGTAATATTACATTTATGAAGATTTTTTTTTTTTTGAGTTTTTAGTTTACTACATCAAATATAGCTTGTCCTAATTTCTTAATAATTTGATAAAAATGCACATAAACAAAAGCATTCGTATATCCTAAATAGATATCATGTATGCTGTTCGAATTTAGCTAATAATTTAGTTATTATTCCACACATAAGCATTCACTTATAAATTTAAGTTTATAAGATTTCTTAAGTGCAAATATATCTTAGTTACACCATGCTTACTTAATTGGTTATAAGATTCTCCTTAATGGCTCTAAATAGGTCGATAACCTTAATGGCTCTAAATAGGTCGATAAAGATGAGAATAGATATATAGTTTAATGGCCTAAAACTTAGAACACCACAAACCACCACGTATCTTTAGTTCTTTAATGAGACGTCAGGCTCTAAAACCACAATGAATATTTCAAACTTGATATTTAAAACCACTAACATTCGTAATAAAAAAAAAAACCCCCATTTCATAAAATTTAAACTCCATAGTTTATACTTCATAAGTACCAACAAGATTGAAGAATTCTTTTGTCTTTCATAGTGAAAATATTATAAATGAAATCAAACAACTAGTATGAACAGAAATTAAAAAATAGAATAAGTCTCAACTACAGTTTTCATTTCAATCCTTATTACTACTCTTAAAATTATTGGCTATCTTCAGGATAATAGTCTCAAAAACCGACATCAAGGTAGTAATAACTATCATTCCAATCTTTAACTCTAGCATTCTCATAACTAGTATATTTTCCATAACTATAATCTTCATAAACATCATTTTGATTTGTAAATGGGAAAAAGAAATAATATGGTAAGTCGAACCCTAATACATAACACATAACTACATGTATGTGATCAAATGATATATATTCATATGCATATGAATGCAAAATAAGTAAATCACATAATTCAATTGATTTTTTTTTAAGTCAAATATATAACACATGACAATGGTCCTCATGACCTATTCACATCACAATCGTATCACAACCTAATGTTTAGGCATACCTCTTTAGGCCCCCTTACAACTTATTATTAGGCATGCCTCTTTAGGCCCCTCTATAACAACCTAGATCTACCCTATGTCATTTCCATGTATGATTGCACAAGGGACAATGTGTTATATAGATCATTAGGGTTACCCCTAATGGATTCACCACTATGAGCCCTTAGGACAAACTAAACACAAGTAACAAAAGGATACATGAGCCAGATATACATTTAATTCATTTTTAATTTTTTTGCTATCCTAACACTCATATATAAGAAGCAAGTATCATGTACCTTGATATTTAAAATCCATTACTAACGAATCAAGCCTAGCTTTAAATCTTAGAAATAATAAATACTCATTAAACTTCTTTAAATATTGAATAAATATTGTCTTTTGACTAAAACTCACTTTTATATCATTTAAATCTCCTTAACTTCACTTAATGATACATTAAAAGAGTTTTCTTTAGAGGTAATAAAGGAATAAAACAAAAAAAAAAGAAGGAAAAACTTAACTTAAAGGAGTAAAGCTTATGACACGGTTAAGGACATGATCGTGTCTTTTGGTCATGTAATTTTCTAGTCTACCAGCCCATGTTACCTATTGCAAGGGATATGACTACGGACATGGTCATGTCTTCTTGTCGTGTAACATTTTGGTTGAACTTTTTTTTTTTTTTCCTTCTTCTACCTAAACTCCTTTTTAAACCCAAGAACAACACTCTACAACTCCACATCACAAACCCTTGATTTAAATCAACAAAACCCTCCCAAAATCTATTTCTGTAACATTTTTAATTAAGAAAAAAAAAACCCAAAACTTGTCAAGAAATCAAGAAATTTGGGGATTCTAAGGAATACACAAGAATTACCTTAATCTTGATGGTCCTTTAGAGTTTCTCACTTTTCCTTAACAAATTACTCGTAACCTTAAATGATTAAAAATAAAATCTTAGTTTCTAAAAGAAAGAAAACTCAAAATCGTAAATCAATCTTCACTTACCAAGGTCTTCTAGGGTTGCATTCTTCATACAAACTACTCTTGCTCTTGAGGGCTTTGATAATTGTAAGAGAAAAGTCCAAAACTTAGTGCACAAAGAGTCCAACTTTGCACTAGTTAGGTTATGGTTTTATTTTAACTCTTTTTTTTTTTGAATTTTCGATATCATCCTTCATTAAACCTTGACTTAAGACCTTAATACCCTTTTTCTCAAAACTTAATTACCTTTTATTTTATTATGATTTTTTTTAATCAATTACTTTTTTTTTTCCAGGTATTACATATAGAGCAAATCGCTAATGTTATATAGCTAATATTTCAGGGTTCTCTACACTATGCCCTTTATAATACTTTTTTTTTTTTTGTTTTGAATTTGCGAAACCTCATACATACTCATATAACAACATAAGTATTTTATTTTTTATTATTCATTATTTATTTATTTTTATTTTCTTAAGCAGGGAATATGTACATATCATTAACTTAACCAATAACCAATTTTATACCAATTTATATCCCTTTAATTGAACTTTCGAGTTCATGAAGCTATTTAAGTACATCATGAGTTTATCTTCAATTAAAAGGTGTCACATAGCTCAAACTCCATTATAAGATTTAGTATGTTTGTCTAAGTAGCAACTACATCCTTTTTTTGTTTTGTTTTTTCCTTTTCTTTTCTGGAGGAATGATGCATTAAACTGGCAATGTTATGACTTGAAGTATATGCAGGGTCTAGACAAGGTCCTCCTATTAATAGAAAGGTGAGTTACCAAATTATCATCCCTTACATTTAATTAAATTTGTAGAAATTAGCATCTTACATACTTTATCCTCAATGCAGTACCTCATTCGAGTTCATCACTTCAAGGTTAACCTTATTATTTTTAACTACTTAATCTTCAAGTCTACCTCATAATCCTTTACTTAATTTTCTAAATCAGGTTCTAATGTACCCTCTAAGTCATGTCATAATCAACTTACTACCTTGAGCTTAACGAAATCTACACCTACAATTCAGCTACAATTACACTCGATATTTTAGTGGAACTCCAATCTTTACCATGATCTTTTTCAACATCCTTTTGATCAATTACTACCAAACTCTCCTAAACTTCTTGAGTTACAACTCATTACAATTTTACAAGTGCTAAGTTAGTATAAGAAATAATTTATTATCAAGCTCAACTCCATTGATCTTAATTATTTGCCTATCTTTACATTTGTCATAAATAAGAACATGATAATTAATTATCTAAACCTAATGGTTACCATCTAGAAATGTGGTTTACTCATGAGAATAAAATCTATGCTTACCAAGTAAGATCTACCAAATATTCCCTTATCATACAAAATACTACTTTATCAATCACCTCTAACAATGACCTTAGAAATTATACTACAGCTATTATAGGCCAGTCCTTCCCTGGTTATTTGAGATTTAACTGGCATATTAGGAGTATTTCTTTAAGATTCTATAAATAATTTTTTTTTAATAGTTGATGACCTTTGATATTTCAATATCATTAGTTACACTTCTTACATTTCTTTTACATATTTTTTATTAGATATAAACCTATAATCTCAATCTTTCACCACTCACTTATTCTCTACTCTCAGTGTTCACTTATGATATTTATTAAATCTTATTTATGACGCTTCAAAGCAAGTTCTTAAGAATCACGCTTTGAGTGGGTTTTTAAGAATAATGCTCTAATACCAACTTAGAAATGTTATACCCTGAAAAGGTGAACTTGTAATAAGCCCGTTGTGTGAATCATCCTAAGATAGAAACTGACCTTACAGTTGTTATCATAAACCTAGTTCACACTAAACGTACTTGACTTTACCACTTTGAAGTTTTTAGTTCGATACCTATTTGATATAAACTTGTGGAATAATTTTTTGGAAATAACTATTAAGAAAACTTGTAGTTTGATTTTTAAGAAGAGTACTCCTAAAACCCATAGGTACACATTATTCGGTATATAAACTAAAAGATAAAAAACCAGCGAACCCTTCGAGAAGTAAGAGACTTGGGTATTTTTCTTAGCATTTAGAAAAAGGTCAATAATAAGAACAAAAATTCAACCGAATTCTTCTTAATTCTCACTCTTCAACCCCATTTGCTAAAGTTTTAGTTCTTCGTGTAGTACTTGTAGTATTATTATAAACCTACAAAGGAGACTATAAGGGAAATGAGTGATAATTTGCTCAATAAGTAAGATGGAGATAGAAGCATATATTCAGCACATCACAAGTAGGGTTTTCAACTAGATTAGTTAGATGCAATGCATATTCTTTGGTCAGTCGTGAGATAAGAGAAATTGCATTTGCTTTAATTCAGTTTTTAAGTGATTAACCAATTCAAACAATCCAAAGAAAACATAGTATATAGAATAATCATAATACGAAGCCTAACTCCTACAATAGTAGCAAAGCAATATTTGGGCACATGTGTAGCACACACATAAACATCTACATTACAACCACAATTCGAAAGCATACCAAAGCTTCTAAGTACTTTAAACTATTCTAAAATACTATGAAGTATTAATCTCGCTTACTCGATACTGACTCAATCGCCGATTCCAAAGGTGACAAAGTCATTGTAGCTTAAACACTATATAAAATGATGAAACTCTTATGATTTATATGCTTACCAAAAAAAAAAAGTTATCAAATCTAATCTATTTTAGTTTACCCTGTTCTTACTTGATTTATTAGTCATAATAATATTTATTCTATCATAAGTTATCAAATTATGTCATTGTTGAACATAATACCGTTTGATATTATAAAACTATATCTTACACAATCATAAAAAAGGGAATACATCCTTCATATTAAGGTCCTAGATAATGTAATGGACACTTGCATTGAATTAACATTATTATTCAATATATAGTACATTTTTTTTTAATGTGTACCTATGTAGAGCAACAACATAATTGCATGTCTTTTACTTGTAATATAATTATTGTGCAAGGAAATGTATTATGTTTAGTTTATAGTGCATAGTTATATGGAAATGTGTGTGTGTGTGTATATATCCTTGTAAAGTTATTACACTTATTATATATAATAACTTGTGCACATTATGCATATTTAGTGTTTGTAGAAGATAAAGATATGTTATAGCTACCTATATATGCTCATATATATATTTAATATTACTCCACTTATGGCATAAAAATTGTAAATCCTTCTTACTTTAGTGGAAGATATTTATAGAGTTTGTGTTTGGTATTTATTAATTCAATAAGATAGCCTATCTAAATCTTATTGTTACTCTACTATCCTTACACCAATAAATGCTTGTAATTGGTCTAGCAGCTAAGATAAGTGATAGATTTAGTTATTTCCTTCAAATTTTGCCTCAATTATTCTTTTTAGTTCAATTTGCATGGTGCAAATAAGTATCTAATTTATAGCTTTTATTAGTGTAACTATGTTGCTTTGAACCTCTTATAGCCTCTATCTCTAAGAACAGGAAGGATTTACTTAAGTTACAATTTAGATTATAGCAGTTATGATTATTTAAAGGTATGCAACTATATTAATTAATTAGGATAGTGCAGAAAAGAAAAAGAAAAAAAAAAAAAAGAGGAACAAGACTTACGTGCTTCATTCACCAGACAATGGACATGAGCTCTCCCCTCCTTTTGTTTCTCTCTCTCTTTCTCTCTTGCTCTCTCTATGGAATTTTCATCACCACTAATGGATGAAAATATTTGTGTGTGTATATATATATATATATATATCCCTGTAAAGTTGTTACACTTATTATATATAATAACTTGTGTACATTATGCATTTTAATGTTTGTTGAAGATAAAGATATGTTATATTTACCTATACTAGTGTCAAAAATAGGTCTACATGTGTGCATATATATAGATATATAAATGTTGATATATATATATATATATATATATTTAATATTACTCCATGTATGGCATAAAAATTGTATATCCTTCTTACTTAAGTAGAAGATATTTATAGAATTTGTGTTTGGTGTTTATTAATTCAGTAACATAACTTATCTAAAGCTTATTGTTACTTAACCATCCTTATACCTATAAATGCTTGTAACTGGTTTAGTAGCTAAGATAAATGATAAATCTAGTTATTTCATTCCAATTTTTCCTTAATTATTCTTTTTAGTTTAATTTGCATGATGCAAATAAGTATCTAATTTGTAACTTTTATCAGTGTAACTATATTGCTTTGAACCTCTTATAGCCTCTACCTCTAAGAATATAAGGGATTTACTTAAGTTACATTTTAGATTATAGAAGTTATGATAATTTAAATGCAGTTATATCAATTAATTAGGATAGTAGGGAAAAGAATTAGAAAAAAAAAAATGGGGATCAAGATTGATGTGCTTCATTTACTAGACAATGGACATGGGCTCCTTCCTTCCTTTTGTCTCTTTGTGTGGAATTTTTGTCACTACAAATGGAAATTAGCTCCTACGAGCCAATTTATAGTGCATATTTATATGACAATATGCATGTGTGTATATATATATCCTTGTAAAGTTATGTGCACATTATGCATATTTAGTGTTTGTAGAAGATAAATATATGTTGTATCTACCTATACTAGTGTCAAAAATAGGTCTACATGTGTGCATATATATATAGATCATATATACATATTTAATATTACTCCACATATAGCATAAAAATTGTAAATCCTTCTTACCTTAGTGGAAGACATTTATAAAGTTTGTGTTTGGTATTTATTAATTCAATAAGATAGCTTATCTAAATCTTATTGTTACTTAACTATCCTTATACCTATAAATGCTTGTAATCGATCTAGTAGCTAAGAGAAATGATAGATCTAGTTATTTCCTTTCCATTTTGCCTCAATTAATCTTTATAGTTCAATTTGCATGATGCAAATAAGTATCTAATTTATAGCTTTTATTAGTGTAACTATATTGCGTTGAACCTCTTATAGCCTCTACCTCTAGGAATTAGAAGGATTTACTTGAGTTACATTTTAGATTATAGAAGTTATGATAATTTAAAGGTATATAACTATATTAATAAATTATGTTAGTGTAGAAAAGCAAAAAAAAAAAAAAAACAAAAACAAAAAAATGAGGAACAAAACTTACTTACTTCATTCACTAGACAATGGACATGGGCTCCTCCCTTCCTTCTTTCTCTCTCTCTCTTTATGGAATTTTCGTCACCACAAATGGAAATGGCTCCCTAGAGCCAATTTATAATTCACCGCCTCAATCGAGATGGTTCATAGATATATATATATAAACATTCTTATATATATTGGTATGTATATATATATATCAGTAGTTATACGTAATAAAGTGTATATGTATATATATATATATATATAAAATATAGATATACATAAATATGTTATTGATAAGATATTATATAATTATTTTCTCTCTCTCTCTCTCTATATATATATATATGTATCTATATATCTTTTTTTTTTCCTTATTACAATCATGTAAGTAGTTAAATTATACACTTGAATAGAATATATTTATTTCGTAGTTTCCTAAGATAACAAACAATAACAATATATTTAACCATTTGATTACATCTTATTTTATCAATCCATTTCCGAAATCCAATTTACAAAGTTACTTCAATTCATTTTTTATGACATGTCTTAAACTTTGAGCTACAATAAGAACTTTTGCGGATGCTCTACACTTAGGAACTAGTGCCTCAAATGCTAATTTGTAAGGGTTACTTTCTTTCTTTGTTTATTATTATTTTTATTTGATTTATTTATAAATCTCTACATTTCAAGGATACCTATTCATATTTTTAAATAAATCCCATAACACATATACATACACACATATATATTATATGTATATATAATTTATCTAATCTTTGAAGTTAGCTTCCCATGCCATTGATACATTTCATCAACCTAATTTCATTTTGATAAGTAGGAGTTGATGTATTAGGATTAGATCATAACAACCTAGACTTGTTATACAATCGTAGTTGATTAATATTATATATATTAATTCTTATGCCTATCTTAATGGGGACTAGTAATGGATCAAATATCCTCCTACGTTTTGCTACGGAGACCCTTAGTATTATAATATAGTCTTATTATTTATGTTTTTATTTATTTATTTTATTTGTTTATGAAGGTAACTATGATAAGGCTTAATTTATGTTGATAATATAAGTATAGGTATGCATATCGCTTTTACATATGTAGGGGTTTATCAATTTACAAGGATATATTTTTCACATATCGAATATATTTATAGACTATATATATACTCCTTAAATATTATTTCATGCCATTTTATTTTCTTTCTTACTCAAATAATTTTATCTTTTATGTCTCATTATATTCTTGAACTAACTTATAATGAGGTAATAGTCTGAGATACAACCATAGTTTCAAAATCTAAACCTTGAGATTACCTCAACTAATTTCTACAACTTGTAAGAATTTTGAGCTTACCCAAAAAGCTCCTAAAATGGACCTAATAATAATTTTACTTTTAAGATTTTTTTTTTTTTAGGTAACGATTGAAATGTAGGGTCTTATTGATTGGTAGCTATGAAGCAGTTATAAAAAGGGGACAGATTGTCCTTCACCTCCTATGCATGTGCAAGCATCTTATAAATTGAAACCCACTTCGTTAGGCAGTCAAGAGGTAGAATTCACCCATCTTCGTTCTTATCATAGTCCTTGTAGATCTTGTAAAACTCGGTGAGCTTCCTTTTAAAAGTACACATGGCATTGATTATACATTGGATCCTTGTGATATGAGGGGTCAAACTATAACCCTCAAGACCAGTATTCATTGCCAAGTTGAAAACATGGTAGACAGCAAACATGATATTGTATGTATGGGCAATGTCGATAGTCAGACTATAATTGTATTGTTGGAGACATTATCAAAACAAATGTTGAATACTCCTTGGATATTGTATGTATAGACTATGTCGATGAGGTTGTTGGTGATTTTTTGGCCTCTATAGGATTGGGAGAAGAAAATAAAAGCTATTATCCCTTTTTACATTAGTCATTTATTATTGATCTAGTGCATAGTAATGCACATAAGGCTATCATCTATAGTGGTAATTGATAACTTTCAAACATCGAATGTGAAAGAGACATTGTAAAAAGGCAGGATGGATTCACAACAATTATACATTTAAACCAAAATAGAAATATGGAAACAAAGGTTGTGAATAAAAGCGAGTGAATTATGCACTTACACAATAGACTTGACAACTCTTCTACTAAAGCTTGATGGTTTTTGTTAACAACTGTGATTGTTTCATTTTTTAAGGTTTGTTTACCCATATGTTCGTACTGGGGCTATAATATATCCTTTGTCCACTTTCCAAAGCGAGGATGCTTTATGGCATAGAAAGATATATTCATTATAGCCATCATTTGTGTGAGGTCTTTTCATGCTTCCTCATTATTAAAAATGAAATCGGATGGGTTACTCAAACTACATGCTGCCTTGTTGCGGTTTCTATCAGCCTTCACTAAGACTTGATTTTTTTGTGATGCATTTCAAGATGTCTCCTTGAGTGCCTCGTACTAGATTTGGATTTACCAAATAGACCCTTCTTGCAGGTTAAGCAGTTAGTGGATTTATCATCTAAGCATATTAGAAAGTATTGCTAACATTGAGTAGTCTACTTTCTACGTCTCTCACTACCTTTCAAGGATCCAGGCTCGATAGAAATGGACTCTGTATTGCTAATTGTGTTCATACTAGTGGATTGAGTAGGTCCTTATCCAATAATAATAAATTTACAATTACATATTGTTTTTATTTCACTTATTGTGATAATAAACTTGAAGAAAATATTTAAATGTACCTGACTAAAATTGCTACTTGTTATAGAACCGATTGTATGTTATGTAACTGTGACATATCAATTTAACTCCATATGTGTTGTATTGGAAATTATCTCTGTGTATATTGTACATTTGTAGGTTATTATCAAGAGCCCTAGACACAAGCTTAGGGAACATAGGGTTCTTGAATTAATTCATTAAATTAGTGAATCTTTGGTTGGGATAAGCGAAGTAATGTTGTTTGTTGTATGGATCAATAAAGATCCAATCCTTGAATTCATTAGGATTAAGATTGCTTGATTGATTTTTTTTTTTTTTAAGTATTGAAAAATTTTAAGTTATAAACTTAGTGTTGGAAGAGTAAGGAGCAAGTATAGATGACTATAGGTGCGTACAAAGTGGGAAGCAAATGAATGGCATTTGGCATGTTAGGTAGGTATTTATAGATTAATTTAAATGTAGGCACATTNCTTTTTTTTTTCCTTATTACAATCATGTAAGTAGTTAAATTATACACTTGAATAGAATATATTTATTTCGTAGTTTCCTAAGATAACAAACAATAACAATATATTTAACCATTTGATTACATCTTATTTTATCAATCCATTTCCGAAATCCAATTTACAAAGTTACTTCAATTCATTTTTTATGACATGTCTTAAACTTTGAGCTACAATAAGAACTTTTGCGGATGCTCTACACTTAGGAACTAGTGCCTCAAATGCTAATTTGTAAGGGTTACTTTCTTTCTTTGTTTATTATTATTTTTATTTGATTTATTTATAAATCTCTACATTTCAAGGATACCTATTCATATTTTTAAATAAATCCCATAACACATATACATACACACATATATATTATATGTATATATAATTTATCTAATCTTTGAAGTTAGCTTCCCATGCCATTGATACATTTCATCAACCTAATTTCATTTTGATAAGTAGGAGTTGATGTATTAGGATTAGATCATAACAACCTAGACTTGTTATACAATCGTAGTTGATTAATATTATATATATTAATTCTTATGCCTATCTTAATGGGGACTAGTAATGGATCAAATATCCTCCTACGTTTTGCTACGGAGACCCTTAGTATTATAATATAGTCTTATTATTTATGTTTTTATTTATTTATTTTATTTGTTTATGAAGGTAACTATGATAAGGCTTAATTTATGTTGATAATATAAGTATAGGTATGCATATCGCTTTTACATATGTAGGGGTTTATCAATTTACAAGGATATATTTTTCACATATCGAATATATTTATAGACTATATATATACTCCTTAAATATTATTTCATGCCATTTTATTTTCTTTCTTACTCAAATAATTTTATCTTTTATGTCTCATTATATTCTTGAACTAACTTATAATGAGGTAATAGTCTGAGATACAACCATAGTTTCAAAATCTAAACCTTGAGATTACCTCAACTAATTTCTACAACTTGTAAGAATTTTGAGCTTACCCAAAAAGCTCCTAAAATGGACCTAATAATAATTTTACTTTTAAGATTTTTTTTTTTTTAGGTAACGATTGAAATGTAGGGTCTTATTGATTGGTAGCTATGAAGCAGTTATAAAAAGGGGACAGATTGTCCTTCACCTCCTATGCATGTGCAAGCATCTTATAAATTGAAACCCACTTCGTTAGGCAGTCAAGAGGTAGAATTCACCCATCTTCGTTCTTATCATAGTCCTTGTAGATCTTGTAAAACTCGGTGAGCTTCCTTTTAAAAGTACACATGGCATTGATTATACATTGGATCCTTGTGATATGAGGGGTCAAACTATAACCCTCAAGACCAGTATTCATTGCCAAGTTGAAAACATGGTAGACAGCAAACATGATATTGTATGTATGGGCAATGTCGATAGTCAGACTATAATTGTATTGTTGGAGACATTATCAAAACAAATGTTGAATACTCCTTGGATATTGTATGTATAGACTATGTCGATGAGGTTGTTGGTGATTTTTTGGCCTCTATAGGATTGGGAGAAGAAAATAAAAGCTATTATCCCTTTTTACATTAGTCATTTATTATTGATCTAGTGCATAGTAATGCACATAAGGCTATCATCTATAGTGGTAATT
Organism: Lumnitzera littorea; assembly: GCA_024138015.1. Taxonomy (NCBI): domain Eukaryota; kingdom Viridiplantae; phylum Streptophyta; class Magnoliopsida; order Myrtales; family Combretaceae; genus Lumnitzera; species Lumnitzera littorea. The sequence continues at coordinate 98,519,008 of JAMXBB010000005.1, read as the reverse complement.
GATAACTTTCAAACATCGAATGTGAAAGAGACATTGTAAAAAGGCAGGATGGATTCACAACAATTATACATTTAAACCAAAATAGAAATATGGAAACAAAGGTTGTGAATAAAAGCGAGTGAATTATGCACTTACACAATAGACTTGACAACTCTTCTACTAAAGCTTGATGGTTTTTGTTAACAACTGTGATTGTTTCATTTTTTAAGGTTTGTTTACCCATATGTTCGTACTGGGGCTATAATATATCCTTTGTCCACTTTCCAAAGCGAGGATGCTTTATGGCATAGAAAGATATATTCATTATAGCCATCATTTGTGTGAGGTCTTTTCATGCTTCCTCATTATTAAAAATGAAATCGGATGGGTTACTCAAACTACATGCTGCCTTGTTGCGGTTTCTATCAGCCTTCACTAAGACTTGATTTTTTTGTGATGCATTTCAAGATGTCTCCTTGAGTGCCTCGTACTAGATTTGGATTTACCAAATAGACCCTTCTTGCAGGTTAAGCAGTTAGTGGATTTATCATCTAAGCATATTAGAAAGTATTGCTAACATTGAGTAGTCTACTTTCTACGTCTCTCACTACCTTTCAAGGATCCAGGCTCGATAGAAATGGACTCTGTATTGCTAATTGTGTTCATACTAGTGGATTGAGTAGGTCCTTATCCAATAATAATAAATTTACAATTACATATTGTTTTTATTTCACTTATTGTGATAATAAACTTGAAGAAAATATTTAAATGTACCTGACTAAAATTGCTACTTGTTATAGAACCGATTGTATGTTATGTAACTGTGACATATCAATTTAACTCCATATGTGTTGTATTGGAAATTATCTCTGTGTATATTGTACATTTGTAGGTTATTATCAAGAGCCCTAGACACAAGCTTAGGGAACATAGGGTTCTTGAATTAATTCATTAAATTAGTGAATCTTTGGTTGGGATAAGCGAAGTAATGTTGTTTGTTGTATGGATCAATAAAGATCCAATCCTTGAATTCATTAGGATTAAGATTGCTTGATTGATTTTTTTTTTTTTAAGTATTGAAAAATTTTAAGTTATAAACTTAGTGTTGGAAGAGTAAGGAGCAAGTATAGATGACTATAGGTGCGTACAAAGTGGGAAGCAAATGAATGGCATTTGGCATGTTAGGTAGGTATTTATAGATTAATTTAAATGTAGGCACATTGTTTCTTACCCAGCTGAAAAAAAAAAAAATAGTGAGGCTACCTAACTAATAAATAATGTGCCTACATTAAGGCCTAATGTAAGTACGTCATATTTTCACGTCAATGAACTTAAGGGTCAACGTGCATACGTGACAAGTTAAAGTGGGCATGTTGAATCTCTAATGTTCAAAACTTTTGAACATTAGGTGAACCTAACATCCCTACATTTAATAACAACGTGTGGATGTTGGCTTCCTAATGTTTAATAAAATTTGGCCATTAGGGGCTAACATACCTATGTTCAATGCTAATGTAGGGATGTTGTGATAAGAATTACCCTTTGACAATCTTTACTGAGGTTGACCAATTGTAAGCCGAGGTCGATCTATTCTAAATAGAGGTTGACTTATCCTTAGTTGAGGCCGACCTGCCCCATCCAAGGTCGAATTAATATCAAAGGTCGAGTAGGCAAAGAGAAGTAACTCAGCAATAGCCCTATTGGTTACTAAGAAGACAAGAGACCAAATGGTCGAGGTCCTAAGTCCAAAGACCAACTCAACATGGCATGAAAAGTCTAATACTGACCAATTTTAGAGCTCAACAACTTTGGGCCAACCTTACAAGCATCTCAGTTAAGTACTATAAGACTTTAGCGACTCCTACTTGAACAAGGGAATCCAACTACCAACCTCACTTAGTTAAGATCTTATTCATTCTAAGACAACTCGAGTGACCCGCATGCTAAGCTCCTTACTAAGCACATAGTTTTCTACACTTGTAAATATTTTCCTTAACTTTAGTTATGGGCCTACTTCAAGGTTTAAGGCCCTGTACTCTATTTCTATTTTTGCCATTAGGGTTTTAAGATGTACTATAAATAGTAACTTTATAAGTAGTAGACAACAAATTATCATCAATCTTTGAGAATATTTCCTTAAAGAAACCTCTCTCAGGAAGTTGCTTCATGCTTATCTCCTAATGCATGATTATTAAGTGCACTATTCATCTTTAATCCTTCCTATGTTCTTATTAATCTACTCCTTGAGATTGTGTGGACCCTTCATTTGAGCGAGTTATTGAGTCACATCTAACCATCATTTGAAACATCGAGCATTGGTTTGGTTTTTGTGTATTGTATTGAAAATCCATTTTGATCTCAACCCTTGATTATGTTTGTGTCTTGGTGCATGATATTTATCCATATTTGCATTCAAATGCCATTCTACTTACTGATTTCTCATTTCCATTGAACTTTGAATACCCATTTGTAGTTTGTGATTGTTGCATACTCCTTAATCGTATCACTTTGGCTTCCTAATGTTTTTTTTTTTTTTTTTACCATTAGGAGCTACTAGGCCTATGTTTAATACTAACATGGGCATGCTAATTCCCTAATGGTAAAAAAATTTGAACATTGAATAGCCAATATCACTATGTTGGCGTTGAACATAGGCATATTGGCCCCCTATTCAAAACACCTTCTCTTATAAATAGTGCCCAATATGCTTACGTTAGTCTTCACCTCCTATACTACAATTTAAGCATCTAAACCCTCTAATTTCCTCATTCTCTTGTTATTTTATTGAATCCATCATAATGGAAGGCTCTTTTAACACTATTCATGCCAAGTCCAAATTTGAAGGTAAAAAATTTAAGCACATTCAAGTTCATTCGAATTGATCCCTACCTCCTTTGGATGAGCATTTTCTACATAAGCAATGCAAGAGTGGTTTAGAGTTAGTTTCGGCACTTGCAATGTGCTCCCATCATAATCATATGTTTCAATCAGCTAAAGGAAATTTTCCTGTTCTACGAAACGTAAGATCAACCAAGTCTTCTAGACTTGATAGAGTTAGAAAATAATACCTATACGGACTTGATATGCATTCTTTACTCTAATGCCACTACCAATGTCATCTACGAGAACCATGATATTTATCCTTAGTGCACTACAAATGAAGATGTTGGCCATTTAACGACATATATGTTTGGTCTAGTTGTTAGTGTCATGCCAAATTACATAGATGATTTATTTGATTATAATGGTTGTGCTTACATGCTAGTCTAGTAAGATGCGTTAGATGCTTTACAATGCATATTTTACTAACCAATATGTCCAGGTGAAACTACAATACAACACTTAAAGCACCTTAAAGGTCCTAATTTGCTACTGTACACATGAATCCTCTACCACATGATACGTAACACAATCATGCCAAGCTCAAACATTGATTTTTTTCTCCAAGGAGGACCTTTTCCTCCTCAATTGCATATTGGAGGGGATACTGGTCAATATTGGCAATATTGTTAACCAGTGCTTCATCTGAACACTGTTGTGACAAGACAGTAATCTCAATTATGCCTAGCTAATTACGGTTATTCTTTTATCCTACACATTCGACCTAGGGAAACATGTAGTTGTTACGCCCCGAAGCGGCAGATTCGTAACAGCCCCGCCGTGTAAACCACTCTAAGATAGAAATTGGCCTTACAACCGCTATCTTAGACCTGATCTACACAAGGCATCCACGACTAACCCGCTTTGAAGTAAACAGTTTGTAATTTAGATAAAGCATTTACCTAAGAAAGTGAGAAAATTTATATATATATATATATACTATAAATTTAGTTATTACATAATTCACAAATGAAAAATTCTAATTAAAACAAAACTTAGACCTTAAGAATATATGTTCGTTCTTCAATATTTTTCCTCACTCCCCAGGATCCAGCAGTTGCTAGCTTCAGAGTAGTTGTTGCTGCTTCTTAGCCAGCACCTGCACGACGTCTATAGGGATGTGAGCAACCACAGCTCAGTAAGTTAGGACGGAGGACTTAAAACTTTACCATACACACAACAAGGTTTTCAATCACTTATTAGGTGCAATGTATGTGCAAGCAAATGCCATCGCACGACGTTGTCCGGCTTGTCGTGAGATTAGAGAAATTGCGCTCGCTCTAATCCGGCTTGAGGAGTTGCCATTAATGCAACAGCTTATGACCAAACCCAGGCTTATGTAATGGAGACCTTGCTCCTCCCGTGACTACCTTCGAACCACTGTCTTCACCCTTGCTACAACCTCCTCTCCTGTCACTTAGTTCGACTGAGGATGAAGAAGGGACCATTTTGCAATCCTGCGCTATCCCTTCCGAAGGGGTCAGTATTTGGCCGGAGAGTCCTAAATTCCCCTAATGGGTTGCCATGCATGTCCGATTATGATTATTGGTCGGATATTTGATTTAGTCCAGTTTAGGGTGATCAATCCTTTCATACAAATCATACAATATATGCCAGAACAACAAACAGAATCATAGCATCACCCATAATCAAGCACATGCACACATTCAACTATCTAACAAGCACAACCAAGCATAATCTTAAGCCTCCAAAATACAATATCGTATTAATCCCAACTTACCTCAACTCCTCGCTCACTTACTCGAGGTTCGATTTGCTCATGCCATCGCCGATCATCCCTATAACACAAACGTGGTTTCAGCTTTTCATATAACTATTATAGGTTCATTATATCCTATAACGCTTATTGTTATGTGTTGTTTAGGGTTTAATATACTTAATTATCTAGGTCTTAGGTCTTTTATAATTATTCTAGGGTTGGGGTTAGGTTCAGGTTCGGTTTCCGCATCGATTTCTAAATTAGGTTCTAGTTCGATTTCTAAGTAGTGTTTTATATTTCAACCCTAGAAATTCGTTTCAACCCATAATGTGAAATTAATCACATTACTTCCCGATCTCCCAAATACCATCATTACACTTAATCAGTATTTATTTTATTCGGTATATTTAAATTTGTATTAGTGTACCGAATTCACTCTTAATGTGATACATTTTTACATTTTTCATATAATTCCATAAATTCAAGTTTCCTATAAGATTTATTGTACATTTTTATTATTCTCAAAATATCAATTTTTATTATAATATTTTCTATTTATTATATTTCTAAAAATTACATATTATATATTGTTACCTTTTATGTACATAATGCATTTCTAATATTTCTATCACTCTAATTACCATCTCTAACATCAATTATCATTTCAAAATGTCTAAATTCATCCTAGATCAGGTTTTACACCTAATTATCCTAATTTACATAATTAACTTATAATTTACTATGTTTTTCTATTACTAATTTACTACATAATTAACCTAATAATTACATCTAACACCCTAAATGCTACAAGTATCATACTCCATCAGATTTCCACATCCTAAAACATCTACTTATTCACTAAGTCAGTAATTAATAATTTAATTACTTAATTAACCTTAAATTACCCATTTTATGCCTCATTTTAAGGCCTAAAAATTATCTAAAAATTTCAAAAATTAATTTTTGAAAAAGGATTTCATAGCATTGTTCTGTATCATCTAAGTAATCTACACAAAAAATTTGGGCTTGAAACTATACTCCTAAGGTCATTTATTTCTAAACCGAAATGTGCTCGGTTTTGCACAATTTCTTAAGGACCATATATTACGGAATATGTTTTCATCAAAATAATATTTTTCCTACAAACTACATACAAAAATATCATAGAATAATAAGATTCATAATTTTCTAATCATATTTACTATTTTTACAAAATTACATAAGAATCGGGCTGGAAATTGGACTCACCGATTTGGGTGACTCCGACCACTGCCGGCCCCCGTGGCCTTATCAGCCGGCCTGGGCACTGCCACCACCGTGTGGTGGTGGTGGCCGTCCACTCCCAGTTGCTCGTCTGGCGTGGGTTCCCTTTGAAAACCCTAATTGCACAGTTTTATGTAATTTTTTTCTAAATCGAATTTTTCTCTCAATTTTCACCTCTCCCAAATTTTCTCTAATTTGTAACTATCCAAATGAGCTTCTAAATTTTTCCTGCTATTTATAGGGCTTTAGGGGATTTATTATGCATTAAATGGGACAAGACAATTGCCTTATCCCTTAATTTTTGGCTTTTATGTTGTCTTAATTTAATTGGCCAAATTTTTTCTTATTTTTCCCAGCTGCTATGACCCAATTCTAGATGATTCATGATTTTTCCTGATTTTTCTTGATTTTTCCTTAATTAATTATGAATTTTTTTAAGCATTTAGTATTATTTTGGCACATTTCGCATATTTTAAGTAATTACGCGTATTTATACTTACATGTAAATTCATATTTAGTACAAATAAATATTCTTAAATATTATTTAGGTCATTCTATTATTTTTAGTATACATATAATTTATCTCTAGTAATTTATTAGTTATTATATTACACTTTTTGCCTTTTCAGTAATTAGCAATTATTATGCTTAAAATTTGAAAATTTTATAGTCTCTTATTTTATTATTTATTTTCTTAAATTCACGTTTACGGGGTCATTTTTACTAATATTTCTTTCAATAATTTATAATTTGGGGTTTAATCGGATTCCTTTACCGATAGTCCAAAACCTTATGTTCTAAGTTCAATCTTATGGTTAATTGGCTTAGCTTTAGGGTTTATAGTAGTGACGAGGGAGAAACCTATTTTCTTGATGGACTTAGTACATAAAAAGCGACATTACTATAGGGATGATGCAACTAGAAACTAGTTTAAGCAAGAGCAATTCCTGAAAGAGGAACATCCGACATTAAATGTAGCTGATTATGACATCGTTCAATGTGATCTAAAATAAGGAGGAGGATGCTATGAATAAAGCCAACAACAAGAACATGAACCCTGCCCCTACACAATGGAAGATTTGGTCTATTGATTTGGTGAAATGATGACCATTGTGATGGAAGTAAAGGATAGTGGTAGAAACATAGAGATTATAATAACAAAAATACGAGAACATAAGGATCACTAAGACACTAGAATAGAAGAAATGTATCAATAGCAATAGGCATATTACCAATGATGAGGCCTTCAATGCTAACCTTTGTACTCTCGGCCTATTTCTAGTGGTGGCCAAATGTCAAACTTTTCATTTCCATTATTCGATGAAATTTAGGATTGTTTTTCTTTAGTTTCGTTTTTTTTTTTAATTTCATTTCTCAATTTCTATGTAATCAATAAAGTTACTTTTTATTAGTGCAATGTCCTTCATTTCTTAATGATGGTTTGTTATTTTTTCTTTATTGTTTTTTATAGATAAAATGTCAAATTATATATATTTATATATACATATAATATAAATCAATAAATTCAATATATTATATGTATGCATTTATGCATAAATGTCTATAACATTATACAATTTTGTTATATGTATATATATTATATGTCATATGTATAAAATAACTACGTTATACATAAAAAGGTATGTATATTATATACCTAATTATACATATTTATACATATATTTATATAAAATTAAATGTACATATTTCTACGTATATATGTACGTGTTTATATGTAAATGGGTAAATATATATATACATATATATATGAACCTATTTATACATATTTGTACGTATATTTGTACAAGTTCTTACGTATATATTTGTAAACCCTGCAAATTTAGTTATTTAAGAGGAGAATTGAACCCTAATACTATAGATGACTTTATGAGTCATTAAAGTTGAGCAAGATAAAAATTTAATAAATTATAAATTTGAATATATTATAAGTAGTAAAAACCCTAGAAAATTGATCGAAACTTAAATTACATATAAAAACCCTAAATTCGATATATGCAAAAGTACTCGAAATTGAACCTGAACTTGATCGAAACTCTAAACCTATAACTTTAAGTTTATAAAATGAATAAATATTACTTAATAGTGATATTATCATAGTCGATCATAATTATCAATTAAATCGCGTAATTGCGTAAAACTTTTAATGAAAATGTTAAAATAACTCGTAAAAATTATAATCGTAATAGGTACCAATTAAATTGATAAATTTTTATAAAATCCTAAAATTAATTTATAAATGTTATTTTTATTATTTTTATGATTAGAAAAATTACATATTTTTATTTTTTATTTTTCTTTTTTCTTCCCTTTTCTTTCTTTTTCTTCTTCCTATTTTTCTCCTTTGTTCCACTTGATTTTCCAACTGCAATGTGCAGCAGCCCATGTGCTAAATTAGGTTATCCAAGTGTCACCAAATTATGTAACAAATGACAAATTAATTAAAGTAAATGTCTTGTCTTAATTAATGCTTAATTCAAGTAGATTTTCTTCTTATTTCCATTTGCATTTGTTTCATTCTCCTCTACGTTTGAATGCTAGAAGCAAACAAAATTAGAAAAGAAAAAAAAAAAAAGAAAAGAAAGCAAACCAAAACAAAGAAAAGAAGAAGGAAAACCAAGCAAAACTAAGAAGAAGAAGAAGAAGAAGAAGAGGAAAAAACAAAAAAAGATTTAGGTAGGTCAATTAATTATTTTGTATATATATGTATTCTATACTATGTATATACTAAGTATTTTATTGATCTATTTATTTACATGTACATATATATATATATATATAT